>JALPVH010000337.1:0-60803 GCA_023242295.1 Diaporthe ilicicola | reverse complement strand
TATTATTTTTAAATTAAATATTTATTTATAAACTTTAATATAATTGCTTTTTATATTATTATTTAAATAAGAATTATAAATATTATTTAATATTTATTTAATTATTTAATAATTAAATTTTAATAAAAATAAAATATTTACTTATTAAAAAAGCTTTTTTATATTAATTATTTAAATAATAAAAGAATTTATAAAAGGTATATAAATAATAATATATTAAATTACTTTTTTAAATAATTAGATTTATACCTTTAAAAAGGCTAATATTAGGCTTATTAAGCGTTAAAAGGCTAAAAAAATCGGATATAGCTTAAAGGGGTATTTATTATTAAAAAGTTTTAAATAATAATTAAAAAATAATAAAAAGAAAAATAGCTAGCTTATAAAATAGCTAATAATAATAAAAAGGTAGTTTATAATAAATTATTAAAATAATAATAAAATAATTATAATAAAATAAAAAATATTTCTTTTAAGTATAAGGTTAAAAAACTTATAATTATATATTTTTTAAATTAAATTTTATTTAACTATATTATATTTCTATAATTAAGCTTTATTTTTTTAATTTATTTAAATAAAAGGTAAACCTTTTTAAAAAAGTATATTAAATAATTAATATCCCTATTTCCCTTTAACTTATTTCACTTTAGCTTATTATAAATTCTTATTTTATAGGTAATAAACTTCTTTATTTCTTATAAATAGATTTTATATATCTTTAAAATATTAATAAATATATTAATTTATTAAGATAAAAAAGGGTTTTTATCTTTATACTTTTTTACCTTAATAAGAAAATCTTTTACTTAAGTAAAAACTTACTTATTATAAATAAAGTTTATTTTTATAGCTATTTATAATAAAGCTATTAAATCTATATATTTAGATAATGGAATATAGTGGCCTTATTTAAGTTTTAAGTATATATAAATAGTAGTTTAAGCTTAACTAATAGTTATTTTAGTTTTAATAGTGCGGCAAGCTAAATAATTACTTTTAAATAGTTTTATAATATAGCGGAATAAGGTTATATTACTTAGTTTTACTAGATAGATATATATTTAAATAAAGCTAAAACCTTTAAAGTAATAGCGGCTTTTTAATATCGCTTATTTTAAATAACTTATATTTAAAGGCTTAAGTTATATAGTAATAATACTTTTATATAGTACTTAATAGTATTAAATTAGGTTATTTATAGCTTATAATAGCTTTAACCTTAATAGGCTAATAGCTTATTAATAATACCGGTATAAATAGGCGCGGCTTAATATTATAGCTATTAATATAAAATGGCGGCTTTTAATTATAAATAAGCTTATAAAAGATTAATAAGTTATTATAAAAAGTTTTATATAGTAAAATCTATTATATTAATTTAAAAGATATATTATACTTTATTCTTTTTAAATACTTATTATTATTCTAGCTTAATAAAGAAACTTAAATAAATAAAATAATCGATAAAATAAAATATAATATAAAAGTTTATAAAAAAGATATAAAAAGATTTAATTAGTTAAATTTTAAATAAATAAAAGTATATTTTTAAGCGGTTTATAATAAATTATATAAATAAGTAATTTAATTAATATAAATTAAAATTAATTTTATATAATTAAAATACTTTATTTTAATAAAAGATTTAAGTTTTTATTAAAAATTATTTATTTTAAATTAATATTATATATTATATTTGTAATATAAATTAATGAAATTAATTAAAATAAATAATTAAAATTAATTAATATTAATTATAATTAATTTCTTTATACCTTAGTTATTAAAATTAATAAAGTTATAAAAGTCCACTTATTTATTAAATTTGCTATTTATTAATTAATTATATTATAATAAAACCTATTATATTAATTTAAAAGATATATTATACTTTATTCTTTTTAAATATTTATTATTATTCTAGCTTAATAGAGAAATTTAAATAAATAAAATAGTTAATATATTTATTAATTATTTTTCTTTTAAGTTTTTTTATTAAGCTAAAATATAATAAATATTTAAAAAGAATAAGGTATAATATATCTTTTAAGATTATTATAATAAGTTTTATTATATAAAACTTTTTATAATAACTTATTAATTTATTTTTATAAGCTTATTTATAATTAATAGCCGCTATTTTATATTAATAACTATAAGCTATAGCGTTAAGCTATACTTATTTATATTAATACTTTTAATAAGCTATTAATATTAATATAAATTAATTTATTAAAGTTAAAGCTTTATAAGCTATAAGCTATTTTAATATTATTAAGTATTACCGGTATTAATATATAAAAGTGTTATTACTATATAATTTAAGCTTTTAAGTTATTTAAAATAAATAATATTAAAAAGCTACTATTACTTTAATTAAGGTTTTAGCTTTACTTAAATATATATTTATTTAATAAAACCGAATAATATAACTTTATTTTATAAAATTATTTAAAAGTAATTATTTAGCTAAAATTAAAATAATAGTTAAGCTTAAACTAATACTTATATACGTTAAATAAAGCTATTATATTTTATTATTAAATATAATATTTAAATATATAAATTTAATAGCTTTATTATAAATAGCTATAAAAATAAATTTTATTTATAATAAATAAATCTTTATTTAAATAAAAGGTTTTTTTATAAAGGTAAAGAAATATAAAAATAAAAACCCTTTTTTATTTAAATAAATTAATATATTTATTATTACTTTAAAGATATATAAAGTTTATTTTAAAAAAATAAAAAAGTTATTTAGCTATAAAAAAATAAATAATAAGTTAAATAAAAAAAGAAAAGCTAATTATTTAATAAACTTTTTTAAAAAGATTTACCTTTTATTTAAATAAATTAAAGAAATAAAGTTTAATTATAAAAATATAATATAATTAAATAAAATATAATTTAAAATAAATATAATTATAAGTCTTTTAACTTAATATTTAAAAGAGAATAATATATATATATTATTAATAAAAATAAAGTTATATTATTATTTATTAATTTTAATTCTTTTTCATTAAATTTTAATAATATAATTATAATAGGAATAATAAAATTTAATTATAATAACGTGGTTTATCACATCGTGGGATAAATTATATTGTGGGACACTTTTTCGTAATTACCTTACTTTATATAATTAAAGTATATAAAACGTATTTAATTTAATATATAATATATATATTAAACGAAAGGGCTTCCATTATTCTATATATTTATATATTAATATTACTTATTATATAGGGCTGCAGCTTAAATATTCCGAGTTAAAAAGCTTAAGTTAACGTGTAGCTATATATAAGAAACTTTTTTTATTAAATTATGGCCCGTGCACCCTACCTTAATAGTCGACCAAAATCGATGCAACTTTATATATTACTAGAGCTCTATAAAATAAAGCTTTTTATTTAAGTTTTAAAGTTTAATTTAATTCTGTCGTAAAGATATTAATGTTTTAATAAATGTTAAGAAAAAGAGGGTATTTGCTAGTTTATTCTTAACAGCTCTCGAAGTCACTTTCTCCGCAATTACCCCGCAAAACGGTACATATATAATTTATCTTATACGGTAATAAACTATATTAAATATCTTTATAAAGAATTTAAATTAAACTATAAAATTTACTATATAGCTTTAATTTATAACACTTTAATACTATATAAGATTGCATCGATTTTGCTCGACTATTAAGGTAGGGTGCACGGGCCACAATTCGGCTAAAAAGTTTCTTATATAAGAGCTACACGTTAACTTAAGCTTTTTAACTCGGAATATTTACGCTACAGCCTTATATAATAGGTAATATTAATATATAAATATATAGAATAATAGAAGCTCTTTAGTTTAATATATATATTATATATAAAGTTAAATATTTATAATATTCTTTAATTATATAAAGTGAGGTAATATTAAAAAAGTGTCCCACGATGTAATCTGTCCCACAATGTGGTAAACCACGTTATATTAATTATTATATTATTATTAAGTTTTATTAATTTAATAACTTTTATATTTAGCTTTAAAAAGGTTTTAAAAAATATAAATAATAATTTATAATTTAAATAAATTAAAAAGTTTATTTTTAAGCTTAAGTTATATTTTTTTAGCTTATATATTATATTATTTTTAAATATAAGAAATATAATAAATAATACTTTTATAATTTATAAAATAAATAATATATATATTATTAATTTAAATATAGTTTTATTTTATATTAATTATTATATTTTTTTAAATTTCTTTATTAAGCTAAAATAATAATAAATATTTAAAAAGAATAAAATATAATATATCTTTTAAGATTAATATAATAAGTTTTATTATAAAACTTTTTATAATAATTTATTAATCTCTTATAAGCTTATTTATAATTAAAAGCTGCTATTTTATATTAATAATTATAATATTAAGCTATATTTATTTATATTAATACTTTAAATAAATATTAAGGTTTAAGCTATTATAAGTTATAAGTAACTTAATTTAACGCTATTAAGCATTATATAAAAGTATTATTTCTATATAACTTAATTATAAGTTATTCGAAATAAATAATATTAAAAAGCTATTATTATTTTAATTATATACTTTTATAAGATATATATAGATTTTAGCTTTACTTTATAAATATAAACCTATTTAATAAAACTAAGTAATTATTATAACCTTATTTTATTATATTATAAAACTATTTAAAAGTAATTATTTAACCTATTATATTATTAAAATTAAAATAATAGTTAAGCTTAAACTATTATTTATACACATTTAAGATTTAAGTAAAGCTATTATATTCCTTTATTAAATATAGTTTATTAAATATAGTTTTAAATATATAAATCTAATAGCTTTATAGTTATAAAAATAAACTTTAACTATAAGAAGTAAATCTTTATTTAAATAAAAAGTTTTTTTATTAAAATAAAAAAATATAAAGATAAAAACTTTTTCTTATTTAAATAAATAAATATATTTATTATTACTTTAAAAATATAAAAAATTTATTTTTTTTAAAAAAAAAATATTTATTATTAATAAATTAAAAATAAATAATAAGCTAAAAAAAGAATAAATAATTATAAATTTAATACGCTTTTTTAAAAAGATTTACTTTTTATTTAAATAAATTAAAGATATAAAGCTTAATTATAAAAATATAATATAATTAAATAAAATTTAATTAAAAAATATATAATTATAAGTTTTTTAACCTTATATTTAAAAAAAACTTTATTTTATATAGCTAGTTATTTAATATTATTATTATTAATTATTTTATTTATTTAAATTTCTCTATTAAACTAGAATACTAATAAGTATTTAAAAAGAATAAGGTATCGATTATTTTATTTATTTAAGTTTCTCTATTAAGCTAGAATAATAATAAGTATCCGAAAAGGATAAGGTATAATATATCTTTTAAATTAATATAATAAGTTTTACTATATAAAACTTTTTATAGTAACTTATTAATCTTTTATAAGCCCGTTTATAGTTAAAAGCCGCTATTTTACGCTAATAGCTATAGTATTAGGCCGTATCTATTCGCGCCGGTACTGTTAATAAGCTATTAGCCCGTTAAGGTTAAAGCTATTACGGGCTGTAAGTAACCTAATCTAACGCCGTTAAGCACTACTAGTATATAAAAGTGCTATCGCCGTATAACTTAGGCCTTTAAATATAAATTACTCGAAATAAGCGATGTTAAAAAGCTACTATTACTTTAACTGCGTACTCTTATAGGATATATATAGGTTTTAGCTCTGCTTTATAAATACACACCCATTATAACCTTATTCCGCTATGTTGTAAGATATAAGGGGCAGGAGCGATAGATTAACGGGTGGGGTATTAAAGCGAGTTTCTTAGCAGCTAGATTTAGTGGCAATTTTCTCTTAAATATATATCACTTTTTGCCCTAGTGGCCTATACCTACCTTTATAGTGATAAGACTAGGACCGAATACTATTAATAGGCTATCGCTTAAAGGACCTCCTATCTGCTCTACTCCTATTGTTAAACTTAATAACTAACTTCCGTCACTTCTTTAAGCCACCTCGCTATCAGAACCTCCGCCCGTTAAGGAACCGCAATATAGCCAATATTAAAGAAACTCCTTACTATTAGATTCCTATAAGCCTAAGTTCCCTAACCGAGATCCTCCTTTTAAACCTTTCGCAATATAGCACCGCTAAATCCTTATACCTACGGCTTTATTCGATAATTAAGATAGGTTAAAGATCGACTTTTAAAAAAGAACTCGATTACCGCTAGTTATCGCGCTATCTCGGGTTTAAATTATTAATCGGGACTAAAGACGCACCGTTAGAAAGAAGGAAAGGCAGCTTACGCTTTAAAGCCTGCTTAAGGAATCTGGGGATAGCTTTATAGGCTCGGGGTCTCGCCTATTATAAGAAAAGGGTATCGTATAGGGGGTAGGAGCGATAGACTAACAGGTGGGGTATTAAAGCGAGTTTCTTAGCAGCCAGATTTAGTGGCAGTTTTCTCTCGAATATATATCACTTTTTGCCCTAGTGGCCCATACCTACCTTTAAAGACCACTCGAAAGCAATTATTTAGCCTACCGCGCAAAACCGAGACAATTGCTAATCAAGCTTAAACCACCACTTATATACGCTTAAGACCCTTAAATCCATTAAGCGAGTTTACAGCTACGGTTAAAACAGACTATAACCAGGTAAGGCCACTATATTCCATTGCTACTTTAGATATATAGATCTAACAGCTTATAAATAGCTATAGAAATAAACTTTATTTATAATAAGTAAATCTTTACCTAGATAAGAGATTCTCTTATTAAGGCAAAAAAGCGTAAAAATAAAAACTTTTTCTTATCTTAATAAATCGATATATTTATTAGCATCTTAAAAATATATAAGATTTATTTAAAAGAAATAAAGAAGTTTATTACCTATAAAGTAAAAACTTATAATAAGCTAAAAAGAAATAAGTTAAAGGGAAATAGGGATATTAATCGTTTAATATACTTTTTTAAAAAGGTTTACATTTTATTTAAATAGATTAAAAAGATAAAGCCTAATTACAGAAATATAATATAGTTAAATAAAATTTAATTTAAAAAAAATATAATTATAAGTCTTTTAACCTTATACCTAAAAGGGAAAGAATAAGGTATAATATATCTTTTAAGATTAATATAATAAGTTTTATTATATAAAACTTTTTATAATAACTTATTAATCTTTTATAAGCTTATTTATAATTAAAAGCTGCTATTTTATATTAATAGTTATAATATTAAGCTACGCTTATTTATATCGATACTTTTAATAAGTATTAAGGTTAAAGCTATTATAAGCTATAAGTAATTTAGTTTAATGCTATTAAGCATTACCGGTATTAATATATAAAAGTGTTATTATTATATAACTTAAATATAAGTTACTTAAGATAAGCGATATTAAAAAGCTATTATTACCTTAAAGGTTTTAGCTTTATTTAAATATATACCTATTTACTATAACTTTATTTTATAAAACTATTTAAAAGCAATTATTTAGCTTATTATATAAAATTAAGATAACTGCTAGTTAAGCTTAAACTAATATTTATATATATTTAAAACCTAAGTAAAGCTATTATATTTTATTATTAAGTATAATATTTAAATATATAGATTTAATAGCTTTATTATAAATAGCTATAGAAATAAACTTTATTTATAATAAGTAAATCTTTATTTAAATAAAAGGTTTTTTTATTAAGGCGAAAAAATATAAAAATAAAAACCTTTCTTTATTTAAATAAATCGATATATTTATTATTACCTTAAAAATATATAAGATTTATTTTAAAGAAATAGAAAAGTTTATTACCTATAAAGTAAGAATAAATAATAAGCTAGATAAAAAAAGAAAGGTGAATTATTTAATGTATTTCTTTAAAAAGGTTTACCTTTTATTTAAATAAATTAAAGAGATTAAGCCTAGTTATAGAAATATAATATAGTTAAATAAAATTTAGTTTAAAAAATATATAAATATAGGTTTTTTAACCTTATACTTTAAAATAAATATTATTACTATATATTATTATAAAGTAAGCTATAATAAAGTTTATATAATTTATAATGTATAAATAGTTAATAGTGCTTAAACTTATATAGCCTAATAGCAACTACATTTTCACCCAGCAGTTATGCCTGATTAACATGAATTCATCTGTCACATGCATCTATGTCATTAAAAAGGTTTCGATGTGTGTTGTACTCTCAGTTATATTCCGCTGCACTGCAAGGGAAGACTATATGAAGCCCCCGAAAGTCTTCTATGACTTCAAAATTGTCTTCATTAGCCCCGGCCAGCCGGGTGAATACTTATAAAGTCGTATCCAATCAAGGATTACGAGGAGGAGACGTTGTGAGGATGCCTGTGTCTTTCTTAGCACGCTTCCGATAGCGAATGCGAGTCATCTCCGTGCGGCCGTCCTTCCCTAGGTCACCGCGGGTCTTGGGTGTGCCAGCTCTTGGGATAGGCAACGCGACCTGACCCTGCACAAAATTTGTGATATAGTCCCTTGATATAGGCCAACCTTTCGCGCTGGGACGGCCGCCTTCAAAGAGATATGCTTCCCCAGATTGCTTGTTTCCCAATTGCTCACCAACGGTAGACCAGTTCTCGACCGCCCCTCCCAAATAGATGCCCTCCCAATAACGGCCAGACTCTCCCACTGTACCATCAGCATAGCCGTCCATCGCCACCGCCTTTGGTGTGTGAACAGTGCTGGCTGCCTCACCAGTGAGGAATCCATACAAGAAATGGATGATTTCATGAGCTATTGAGATGGCAAGCTGGAACTTGAAGCACGTGACGTGACTTTGCTTCTTCTCTTGAATACAATAGAGAAGGGCATTTATAATGTCCCTGTTGATGAGCACATCTCCAGCGACCTTGGGGTTGAATTTATTCATGTCATTGATGCCGCCAAAGCGTATGGCGGCGGCTTCGGCTTCAAGACGGCGGAGCCTGACAATGGGGAAATTCGTCCTCATACAGGCGAGGAAGTGGTCGACATATCGTGGGAGCTCTTTGAGGTGCTTTCCGACAAATAGGTGGGAATGTTTCTTGCTCTCCTCGCATGATTTGAGAATAAATTGTGCTGTCTCCACAAGACTGCTCCTGCCTGCAGAAGTCTCAAGAAGCTGAAAGCCTTGATGTATGCATTTTTCAATAAGTTGGTATCGAGTTGAGTTTGACGGGAGCTCTGCTTCACTGCCGTCATTGGTTTCATCGGTCCACATCTGAAGAGACGCAATGGTCGGGAACTTGCGGCCGGACATCTTCGATTATGTCGTTTTCCTGTTAGGGCGGGCGATGATTATATGGGATATGACTGACTGTCTTTGTGAATAGAATGGTAAAATTGTTTGAACTGAATTGGTTGTTTATTCTATCTTCCAAATCTTACCATCATGGATATTATATAGTGACCGTTGGACAGTTTCTTTTTTTTTTTGAGCGCCTCTGTGGACCTTCCAACATACATCTAAGAATAGATTCCTGACAGTGCTCACCATGAAGGTCTCCAGACCTCTGGGTCTCGAGAATCGTGGGCAGGATTGAGCCACGTTGGGAGGCACAGCATTCAGACAACTTCCACCAACCACTACATTCAGGTGGTCCACCCGGGCCACGGCCCACCATGGTCTATCATTCCAAATGAAAGATAAAATGAAAATGAAGCAAAAAAAAGTCCACCGTTGTTATGTATGATTATTTGCATGCGGGAGGCTACGACAGATTCAAATGGTTTCCGAATAAAAAGCATTTCAGGGCACCGCGATTGTGCACGAGCTGTGAGAGGAAGGCAGGAATGGGAAGTGACCGAGATGATCAGCCTGCATCTATCTAGATTCCAGGAAAGGCTGCGAACTGTGCATGAAATTACTCACAAGCCACAAGCAATCCGGATTGACTGGGGACTATAGCAAAGCTCGTAGGTTTCGTGTAAGTTGACGAACACGAAACCCGGGCGGGCGGAAAATTGAAACGTATCGGACCTTGTCCCAACGTACAAATCCCTTCAAACATCCTAGCAGTTCAAGAACGGCCCCATAACAGCGTGGCCTTCCAAATCCTCTTGAGCAACAGGGCTGCGACTTGGGAGGCGCTCGTGGATGGCCGACACTGTTTGACCATGTGATCGTTCCTATGCCGCCCCTTCCCTCCACGGCCGCACTTTTGGACGCAGGACATCTGGTCACCAACGGCGCGAAACAACATGTCCACTTCAACCTCATCCGAAGGAAGGCATTTGAGTGGACGAGTGGCCCTAAACTCCCTGTTTTGTCCTAAATTTGGCAATTGTTTCCACATTTTGATCAGCCAGGCCAGGTCTCTTGGTCGAAGCCGATGGCTTAAAAAGACCCCGCATTCAGCTGCATGTTGGTAGCAAGTGATACGATCTGGAAAATCTAAATTTAGTGACACAGTACCTGAGCGGCACAACCATCTGACGTTGAAATTGCTCACTTTCCTGATTATGTAAGCAAAGCGATTCAAATTTCAATCAAAGCTGATGTGCGGTCAGGTTTCTTATCTTTTCAAAACTTCCCGTCTAACACAGCAAGCACCTGCCACCATCCCGTTACAATTGAATTCTAGAAACACTCGTCTAAGAAGCGGTCTCAGTCTGGAGCTATCAACATGGCGGACTCAGGCATCAAATCCGACAAATCGTCCATTGATATTCTCGACGGCGAGTGTCACGAACTGGTAGCTCAAGCATTACGCAACACCTTGTCCACCCAGATCGCGCAGAGCACTTTGGCACAAATTGTGGATGGGCTCCCGCTACCCTCTGTCCTTGAAGATACGCATCGAGGGTTAGAGTTGGAACAAGATCACCCTTTGTTTACCCATGAATCGCTATGCCCGGGTGCCTTTGACAAGACAAAAGAGATTCTAAGAACGTTCAAAATCGAGAATTTGAAGTTTGATACTTCGGTAGGGATATCTGCAGCCATATCACAATAAGAACTTACTAATCTCGTTATATAGCTTCTCCGTGCTCTCCAGGCGCAGCCATTAGGTTCAGACTTTTTCAATGTGCGCTTGATTGAGTTTATAGCCGTTGGAGTCCACGAAGTTGCCAAGTATCTATACAAGTTGGATAGCAAGGGTCACCAGGACGATGGCATCGAGACATGGGTGCCTCCTAAGAACGAGGACTGGGATTGGTGGTGGAGACGATATCCTGACGGACCACCTCCGACACTTTTTTACCATACTTATTACTTCGATTACGAGCAATACCCTGATGGCGCTGCTGATATGGTTGGGTATTGGGCAGAGTCGCGGATCCTTGGCGGTGTTATCGTGTTCGATCGGAAGACGGAACTAGCGACAAATGCCGTATTCATCCATCCTGACCGGGATGAGGTTACCTATAGGATATGCGAGCTAACAGGAGAGCAAAAGACAAGTCTGGTAAGGTTCTTAATTGCCCCACCGTTGGAGAGAGATAGTCTCCAGTGCCCTTTGCCTATCATACCGGGTACGGAGAACACCAATCGTATCGATCCCGAAGAGCCTATATCCTGGACTGGTATCTATCGGGATGCTTGGGAGAGAAACCTGCACACAGAAGAGCTGGGCGACGGTAGAAGGAGAGACGTCTGGAGTAAGGCCAGCGAGCTTGACTGGCTTACCTTCGATGCTTGGATGGAGGCCCGTGGTCGATACTACTCGAGGCTCGAAAGATATCCTGAACTCTTCCCCTGAATACCATAGCAAAGTTTATGAGATTGTAAACATTACTTTCCAGATTTCCCTATAGAATTGGGTTCCTCAATTGCAGGCGAATCTCATTACCAACTCAGCAGTATTGTTCTTGGATTACACGCTACGCGAGGAAGAAGAAATCTCAAGACACCACTTATCGTCTCTCCGCGTCAGTAAATGACCTACCGAGATCTTCAACCGCTCCTGGATAATTATTGGTAGATTTCAGCGGCCTTTTCACTTCCCGCTGAGGACGGTTGCTATTCGTTTGAAGTTGACTTCGACGAATTGGCAGGCGTACTGTGGCACGACGTCGCTGATACAGGCCGTTGCAAGAACTTGTTATACCTAGATCATACCGTCTTGGCCCTGATGAGCCATCTGTATGGACACCATATACAAATATCGCATCACCATAGCTACCTCAGCAATCGCGCATAATTCTCCTTCGAGTATCCCAAGAAATCACACCAACCTTGAGTGCAACCTCGGTGAACCAAATTGGGTATCATAGCTATGGTTGGTCAGTACGTATAAAGGCGCCCAGCTGGCTTTTGCTGTACTGTCCCCTCAGTCAGGGGCTATAGTGCGCGTGACTACCTGACCACTTTCTGGCAGTTGGAAAAGATACCGCGAGCTCGTCTACCAGGTACGTCTGAGGACCTACAAGGCTGCCAGTGCGGCGCAGCTGACACAGCCAATCATGAAAACGGCAGCGCGGACCGCATCACAGATATTAACTACAAAACCAGCAGCGCGGACCGCGTCACAGGCATCACACGGTTAATTCAACTCTGTTGCATTGATATTCCCAGGCATAGCTGCCGTTGAGGACCAGCGGTGGAAGAAAATGTATAGACTACTGGACATAGATCCGGATGTTGATTAGTATGTGTTGTCCAGAGGGGTCCCACGTGGATCAGCACTCTTACTTCCTCCCCGCACCTCAGACCAGCCTGGCGCGACGGCCTGTCCCCTGCCAGCCCACCACTCCTCGCTATCATTCAGGTCCAGCGCGGGCACGCGGCCCATCATCCGACAGGTATCCACCCCTTCCTCAACGCCCACCCGGCGCAGCACACACCACTCCGTCGCGCCCTTCAGCGCCCACAGGGCGTCATCCCTTGCCATCTCCACCTGCCCACTCGCCGCGCCCGACCGGTGGCACGGCCAGCGCAGCACCGCCCCGGCCTCCGTCAGCAGCACGTCCTCGCGCGAGCACCCGTCCGTGACCCACTGCGGAGGGAACGCCCCGAGGGTCTCGCCCGGACTCTCCACCGCCGCCAGCAGCGCACGCGGGTCCGCGAAGGCATCCCCAGACCCGGCGGGCAGCCCGAACACGTCGCCGAGCATATGCCGCAGCCAGTCGCGCCACACATCGGCAAGCGCCGCGCCGCGCAGCGCGGCCTCCCGCGCGAGGGCCGTATCGTGAAAGGCGCACAGGCGCGAGCTGGCTGCCGCGGCCAGGCCCCAGGCGCCAAAGTAGCACACGACAGCCGCGCCCCTGGCGCCATGCACGTGCAGCCGGCCCCACCTGGGCGAGTAGCGCGCGGGGCCCCGGACGCTGGGCGCGCGGGGCGCGACGTCGAGGAGGTGCGCCGCGGGGACCCATCGGGGAACGCCGCGGCCAGCGTTGTCGTCGGTGCGGTCGAAGGAGGGGTCGACCGAGCCGAGGACGCGCAGGTCGCCCGTCTCCTCGACGAGGTAGCGCGTGTACTGCTAACACGCCGCGCCGTAGGACTTGGTGTAGTCCAGGCGTAGCGCGGCGGGCAGGCGCTCGGCGCTGACGAGGCCGAGCAATCCGTACATATGGTCGTGCTTGACCGTGGCCTGGCGGGGGGCCATGCCAAGCAGCAGCGTCAGGAGCTGCTCGGCCGCGCGCGCGAAATGCGGCCGAGGCGAGCTCGGCGCGCAGCGCTACATACGCGATTTCCTGTCAGCTCCAGAGCGGTTCAAAATGTGCTACTAGTAGGGGGTATGCAAAGAGGAGCAATGAGGAGCAACCAAGAAGTCGTACCGGGCGGGCCGAGCAATAGGGTGCGCTGGCGCTCGAGGCCGGCCTGCACCGCGCGGACGGTCGCCCCAATCGCCGCGGCAATGTCCGGCTCGTCAAGGCATTTCTGCAACAGGACGGGCCCGGCGTCCATGAAGGCCTATAGGGCAAAGAGCGCGGGGCCCCACAGCGCAAGCGGGGGGCGTTTGGAAAGGGCGTACTCTTGGATTGAGTCAGCATGGGCCATCCGACGACAGCGCAGGAGCTCTCATCACAGCGGATGCTTCCAAACATATGAAGCATATAGAGGGCACGTGGATCAGTAATGAAAGTGAGGATTAGGAGGCTTATCTGCTCCAGGTCACTAGTCGGAGACAGAATGCTGGTTAAGGTGGATAACTGACGCAGCCGAGCCAACAGCTTCTTTGCAGCCGGACAAAGTGCCTCATCTCCCGCAAATGGTTCAAATCGCGCATTGTTGAATAAGGGTTGCACAACTTGTTTATTTATTATACCCCATAGTCTGCACACTGACCGGAACTATGAAGCTGACCAAGGGGTTCGTCGAAGTTGGAGTGGCTATGATTGACGTTGACGATCTTGCCATAGGGCAATGGAGGACACTGGTGCCTGTGATCGAGTACGAGCAAAGACTGTCAGTTGTTAGAACACAGTTCGACGTGAGACGTGAGGGGCGTTACACAATGTTGCTTCTGCAGTCCGATTAAGTTAGGAAATGTCAACGTCACTATCATGCGAGATGAGCGGTTTAATATAGCTGGGCTAATATCACAGTGCGCCATAATATATATAATAAGAACTTATTATTATATAAAGAGAAAGGAACTAAAAGGTTTATAAGTTGTAGGCAAACCTATAATATTTATATAGCGGGCTATAAAAGTAAATATTATAATAATACCCCCTTTTTAAACTATAATTATCCTTAACTATAAGTTAAAACTAAAGCCCGCTAATTTATATACCGGGGCGTTAGCAGCCTATAGCTAATACGCTAAAAACGTAATTACGTAATATATACGGGCTATTACCCTATACCCTTAAGCTAGCTAATAATAAAATAATAAATATTAAAGGCTCGATTTCTATATAGCCCTTTTTATTCTCCCCTTAACCGTTAAACCTTCGCCGCTTTCTCGTTACTAACTTATTTATCGGTTATTTTTTAAATACCTAATCGCCTCCCTCCTGGGTATAAGGTTAAAAGACCTATAATTATATATTTTTTAAACTGAATTTTATTTAACTATATTACGTTTCTATAACTAGGCTTTATCTCTTTAATCTATTTAAATAAAAGGTAAACCTTTTTAAAGAAGTATGCTAGATTTATAACCTTTAGTCCTTTCTTCGGCTTATTATTTATTATTGCTTTATAGGTAATAAATTCCTTTATTTCTTTAAAATAAATTTCTAAATTATATATTTCTAAGGTAATAATAAATATATCTATTTGCTTAAAAAGGAAAGGTTTCTTATCTTTATATTTCTTTACCCTAATAAGAAAACTTCTTATTTAGGTAAAGATTTACTTATTATATTTAGAGTTTATTTTTATAGCTATTTATGGCAGAGCTATCAGATCTATATATCTAGAGTAAGTAAAGCGAGCCAGAGCTTATGCTTAAACAACCTATGCTAATATAGCTAAATACTGTGCTTAGCAATAGAATGTGGTGGCCTTACCTATCTGTTCTAACCGCAGCTGTGAACTTGCTTAGTGGGCGTATGTAAGTGGTAGTTTAAGCTTAACTGGCAGTTATCTCGGTTTCGGTGGCGCGGCAGGCTGAATAATTGCTTTTGAGTGGTCTTATAATATAGCGGAAAAGGTTATAATGGGTATATATTTAAGCAGAGCCAGAACCTTTAGGGCAATAGCGGCTTTTTAATATTGCCTATTTCGAGCAACTTATATTTAAAGGCCTAAGTTATATAGCGATAGCACTTTTATATAGTGCTTAACAGTGTTAAACTAGGTTGCTTGCGGCCTGTAATAGCTTTAACCTCGACAGGCTAATAGCTTATTAAAAGCACCGGCGCAAATAAACTAGGCGCGGCCTAATATTATAGCTATTAACGCAGAATAGCGGCTTTTGATTATAGATAGGCTTATAGAAGCAGATTAATAAGTTATTATAAAAAGTCCTATATAGCAAAATCTATTATATTAATTTAAAAGATATATTATGCCTTATCCTTCTCGGATATTTATTATTATTCTAGCTTAATAGGGGAACTTAAATAAATAAAATAGTCGATACTTAATCGCCTTTATATTCCCTTATTACTAGCACTTTAATATCGTTATAGCGCTATATTAGTTTTACTTTATTAGTATATTTATAGCCTTTTAAACTATTAACTAGTTTTATAATTAATACCTTTATACTATACTTAAGGTATAATAAAAGGGTAATAATAATTAGCTAGCAATTAATTACTATATTATTAGCAGCTTAATTTTTTACTATTAATATAAAAATCGAAAGAATACTTATAAGATAATAAGTTAAAAATATTAGGTTATTATTAATATATTACTAATAAATCGGTTTATAATCTTTCCTAATTATAGCTAGTAATATTAAAAATTTTATTAAACTTATAAACGCTAGCTAATATACCTTCTACCCTTATAAATAAGGTAATTATAATAAGGGCCGGGTTATTTTTAAAAATATAATAATTAATAAAACTTTTTCTTATATCCTTTATAAAATTATATTTATAATAACTATTACCGGTAAAAGCCTTATTAAAGCCTTTATTACTATATTTAATACTTAATACTATTATTATAACTTAATAACTCTTAAAAAAAGCGTAATATTAATAAAATACCGCCGGTTTAATATATATATATTAATTATATTTTAAATTAATATCTTAAACTCTTATATTATATAGCACTACTTATTTATATTTAATATAGTTAACCCCTAATTAATCGGTAATACCGCTATATCTATAGCTATAAATAATTAAAGGTTAATATAGTAAATAAGTATTAAATATATCCCGCTATCTTTTCGTTATTATTAACTTAGCTTAGCTACACTTAAATAATAATAACCCCGGCTATTATAAATAAGTTATTATTAAAAGGGAATATATTAAAATAATATAAAACCTTTAATATATAATCTATTTTAATATTAAATATAATAAAGGTAAATATACCGGTAATAAACTAATAACGTTTTAATTATTAACCTTTAATAAATAAAGCCGATTTAGATAAGTTTTTTTATAATAAATATAAAGGCTCTAATATTTAAAAGGAAAAGGGCTTAGCTTTCCTAGCTATATTTTATATATAAAAAGGTAATATCCTTAAAGTATTCTTAAAATATAATACGGCTTATATAAATATTAAATAGTTAATAATATTTAACTAACGGGTAAGATTATAAGTTTAATTCTTATTATATAGGGCTATTATTATAATAGTATTTTAATATTATTTTTCTTATTTAATTTTAAATAAATAATTCTAGCCCTTTAGCTATAACGGGCTTTTATTTCTATTAAGCTAAATAGGTAAGAAAAAGGGTTAACCGGCCCTTATCTTATAAATTAAATTCTTTATAATGCCTTATCGCATATATATCGCTATCTTATCGCTATTTTTAATAAAGTTTTTCTTATATTATAAGCCTATAGCCTATTAATAGCTTTCCGGTATCTTATATATTACTACTAAGCGCTATTAATCCAGTAGTTTTAACTTACCTAAGTTTTATTTATAAAATTTAATAATATTTATATTATACCTTTTTAAGTTTATAGCTAGTTATTAGCTAAGTTTATATAGATATAGCTATTTAACTTTATATTATAACTAGCCTTAAATTAACCTTAAATTTAAGATTTATTTAAAAAATTACTTTTAATTATCCCCGTTATTTCCTATATCTATTATTAATATATCGGTATTTCGCTAATAATATACTTTATTAATAGCCTTTTACCTTAAAAAGCCCCTTATATACCTTTAAACTAATAAAGTATAAAAAATTAAAAAGCTTTAATAATATAATAAAAGTAATATAGTAATAGCTTAATAATATATTTTAAAAACCGGAAAAGAGCTATTTTATTTAAAAAATAGCTTTTTATTAAGCCGGCTATAGTTTATATATTATATATTAATTTAAATAAAATCTTTAACTATTAATATATTAATATTAAAGCGATATTTATCCGCTTACTTTTATATCCTTTTTTAAATTAAAGTAAGGATAAAATATATAGATTATTTATCTTATTTAAATTCCGTCTCTTAAAGCTTGGAATATAGTAAGTAAGGGGGGTGGAAGCTAGTATAGGCTATAGCTCCCCCTTCCTTTATAAACCTTAGTTTACTTTACACTTAAGCTTCCGCAAGTAACTTTATATAGTAAGGAGTATTTACTACGCCGTTAGATATCTCCTAGAAGGCCCTATAGGCGCCTAATAAGGAAAAACCTACAATAAATACAGGGAAAAAACCTTATTAGCTAGGGATATAGTAACTAATAGTAATAGGTACGCAATTATAGGGAATTAGTTAAGGGTAAATAGTCTCGCCCTCTGTTGCTAAAGGGGCGCTCCGGAGAAAGGGCAGGTCGAAAAAGGCACTAGCGGGATTTAAACCTATACTCTTTATATTGCTAATGCAGAAGGGTACCCTAATACTCGACTAATACGCTATAAGGATAAAATATATATATTTATAAATCTATACTATTTTATTAGCCGCTATATTAATAAAATAAAACTTTTATTATTAAGCTTATATATATAATATCTTTATAAAGTAAGCTAACTTTATTCTTATAATAGGGTTTTATTTATAATTAATAAAGAAAGGGGAGATTTTAATAAACTTTAAAACTTAATTATTAATAATAAATTTAGCTAAAGGTAGCTAATTAATTTAATTATCTTAAAAAAATAAGTAATACCCCTTAAGGTATTACTTTATATAAAAGTTAATAATCTTTATTTACTTATTAGTTTTAAGGTAATATATTATTAATATATATAGGATAATACTTAAGTACCGGCTTAACTTTTTCTAAAAATAGAAGATAAACTATATACCTTAATTAAAAATAATTATATATAAAGTATTATAAAAATAAAATATAGCTAAAATAAAGGCGTTAACTATTATTTCCGCTATTAAATCTTAAATAAAAACTAAATATTATATTTTTAATAGCCGGTTTATTATTATTATTAAGGTTTTATAAGTAATATTATTACGTTTATATAGCGGTAAAGGCTTAATAAAGTTAATAAAGATATTATATTAAAGCTAAAAAAAAACCGGTAATAATTAAAGTAAGCCCCGGAATATCTATTATATTATTTTAAAAAATCGGTAAAAAAAGTAGCTTTAAATAAAAATAGTAGTATTTCGGGATATATCTAGCTAAAAATAAAATTACTAAAGAAGATTATAAATCTTTATTTATCTTAAATAGCCTTTAAGCGCTAAGCTATAAGTATAATAGATAACTTATAGCCGGAGTTAATATTTTATAAGTATAAAAAGCCGGTTTTTTTAATAAATATACTTATAGATTACCCTATAATCGGCTTTAACTATACTTAAAAGCTATTTAACTATATAAGGGAACTTTTTATAATTTAGATTCTTTAAATAGGTAATTATTATAATATAAGCGTTTAAGGCGGTATATATATATTTAACTAATATATTAATATTTTTTAATATATTAAAGGTTTATAAAATTATTAAAGCTTATCTTTTTAAGGGTAGAAAGGTATATTATCGGTTTATTATTTAATTATTTATTAAATTACTTATTCTTTATAAGCGGTTTATAAAAAGGCGGGAAAGGGTATTTAAAATTATAGCTTTAAAGCTAAGCCTATAATAAATTTAAAAGTTAAAGTTATTTAAAAATTCGGATTATTAAACCTGCCTTTAATTTAAAAGCTTTATAATAGTAAAGTATTATAAGTTCTTATAATTTATTTAAACCTTAATTAAGCTTTTAGCCCTTTATAATTTAAAATATTATTTCTTAAAAGCTTTAATAATAGCTAAAAGCTTTTTATTATAAATTTTATAATTATACTTAATAGCTAAATATTTAATTAAAAAAAAGGTAATTAGATAGAAAATATTATTCTCCCTATATTAAGATAAAATACTGCCGGCCGATTAATTAAAGATATCTGCCTTTATTACTATATACCGTTATAAATTATAAAAGGCTAAAAGTAAATTAAAAAAAAAGCGTTTTATAAGCGCTTAAAGGCCTTTATTATTTTTAATAATAATTACCCCGGCTATTTTGCTAAGCTTATTAGCTTAGTTAAAGGATAAGCGATTATTAAAAAGCTTTTAATAAAGCGGCGGTAAAAGTTTATAAATTTAAAAAAGTGCTAAAGGTTTTTAAGTATTTTTAATACCGGCTATTTTTTAATTACCGCTATCTTATCGGGGTTTATCTATAGGCCGTTTATAATAATAATTAAATTAAGGTATTTTATCTTTATTATCTTAAATTTATATTTATTAATATTAATTATTAACCTAGCCTTTATAAAATATAATATTATTTTTTATATATATCGGCGGTATTTTATTTAAGATTTATTATAAATAAGTATATTATTTAAATAAGCTATAGTAAACTTATTTAAAACGTTAAAAAGGGTATAATTAATATAGTATTAAAAAAAGCTAAACGCTCTTATTATTCCAAAATTAGTTATTAAATATTTAAAGAAATTAAACCTAATAATAAAGGCTATTTTTTATTTATTTTTAAAGATAATATATAAGCGGTTAAAGGCTGCTATAATATTAAGCTTAATATAATATTTTATATAAAATAAGGCGTTTAATATTTCCCGGATTAAAGGAATTAGATAGTAGTTTTTTATTATAATATTATTTAACCTCTAGTAATTAATATAAACTTAAATACCGCTATTAAGCTTTTTAATAAAAAGGATTAAAGCTATAAATTAGGATTAGCTAAAGTAAATAAATCCCTATATTAAATAGTTATTAAGGTATTTCCGGATAATAAATAACTCCTTTAATAATATAAAATATAATTAATAATAAGGGGGCGTTTTACCGGCTTTTAAATTAATCCGGTAATTAAATATTCGATATAGGGAAAGGGTATTAACCTTTAATAAAAGAAAGGTATTTTCTAAGTTATAAAAAAATAAAGATAGATAATAATAAATCTTTTTCCGGATTAAAGGTATTTTATTATTAAGGTATTTATCGATATTATTATTTATTATCTATTATAGCTATAAGGTATTCTTTATTTAATAGCAGAAAGCCTTTAAATAAGGGGGAAATAGTTTATCTTTTAATTTTTTACCGCCTATTAAAATTTAATATAATTAATTAAATAAATAGTAAATAGCTAGCTTTTTAATAGCCTTATAATTTAAATATATTATTATAGTAAAAAGAGTATTAATTACTTTATAAAGCTTTTTTATAATTATATAATAAAGCTAAATACTATATTATTTTATAAAAAGTAAAAAGTTAAAAGTATTAAAAAGGTAAATAATAAAATTACCGGGGTTAATTATAATAGGCTAAGGTAAAGTATTTATTTTATAATTTATAGCTAATTATAATAAGGCTTAAAGGGGTAAATAATTTATAAATATCTTATAAAAGGTTTAGCCCTTAATTATTATCTTATTAGCTATTTAATTAATACTTAAGTTTTATTATTTAAGCTATAATAGGCTAAGGATAATATTTAAACTTATAAAAGGCTATTTATATAAAAGTAATTAATCCGATATATTATTAAAGCTATAATAGATTAAATAATAATCGGTAATTATTCCGGCTAAGGAGCTATTAGCTAGGTATAATAAGTAGGGTTTTAAAAGGGTATAGGAAAGGATAAAGAATTTCTTTATATATATAGCATTAATAAAGCCTATAAAAAAATACCTAGAATTAAAAAGAAACCGGGCTAAAGCAATTCCGCCCCCGGTTTATATAATTTTAATATTAAAGAAAAATAAGATATTTAGCTTTATAATTCTTAAATATAGGTTATTTAAGGGGCTAAGGTTAATTGCTAGCAAATTGCTTTAATAATAATAACTATTAAGGCTTAATCTTTTCCTACTTTCCTTATTTCTATATTAATTTATATTAAGTAGTTTTAGGAAAAATAGCCTTTCGCCCTATAATAATAATAAAACTTATTTTCCCTATATTATTATCTTTTTAATATATTCCGGCTAGCATTTATAATAGAAATTAAATCTAGCTATATTAAATCGCTTTTAAAAAGGCAGGTTATAAATAAGGGGCTAGGGGCTAATATATATACGCTATAATAAAAGGCTTTATTAATAATATTATTAAATAGCTTCCGAAATAAATTTACCTATTTTATAAAATTAAAATTCTTTAAGCAGTTTATAATTAAAATTAAAGCGTTTTATAAAGTTTTATTAACCTTTTAATATAAAGCCTTTACTTAAAATATAAATAAATATTTATAAAAATCCGCTAGCTTAATAAACTTACTAATAAAGTTAGAATAATAAATAGCCTTTTAAGTTAAGGTTTTAAATTTTTAATAAAATATTATAATAATATTTTTAATAATATAAATAAGGTTTAAAAACCCTAGTAAATCTTTAAATCCTTACTATTTATATATTTATAGTTTAATACCGACGGTAAATTAAATAAGCGGGTTTAAGCTAAATATAACCTTAGATTAAGCTATAACTTTTTTAATAGCAATATATATATAAATATAAGTATTACCCTTAAGGCGGAAGGCGGTAAAAAGAATCTTATTAATAGGGTTAAGAAATACCGCTAAATTAAAAGTAAACTTAATATAAATTAAAAACCGCTAATTAATATATTTCTTTTAATAAAGGCTAAAATTAATTTAGCTATTAGTAAATAAAGAGGGATTTATTATATAAAGCCTATAATATATAAGGGCTAATAAGGCTAATAAAATAGCAGAAAAATTATTAGGTATTAAAGCTAAAGGGGTTATAGCGTAAAAGCATTTAGCTTTAATAGTATAAAAGTATTTTAATTTAATAGTATAAAGGTACTTTATCTTAATAATATAAAAATATTCCGTCTTTATAGTATAATAGGCTTTTACCTTTATAGCTTAAAGGTGTTTTATTATAGCTATATAAAGATTTTCTAATTTAATAATATATATTTAAAGTTAGCTAAGCTTTATAATATTAAATTAAAGGCGGTTATTAATAAAGCTAATAGCCCTTTTAAAATAATAGTAGATATTTATCTCCTTAAACTTATTAAGCTAATAAATAATAATAAAAAGGTTATTAGATAGGGTAATAAGAAGTTCTGCTATTATAAGAAATATATAAAGTAATAAAGGTTTAAAGCTTAATTAGCCTTAATTTTCGGAAATAAATATAATAAGAAGATATCGGGTTTAGGAGATTAAGCTAGGATATAGTTTTAATAGATATATAAATAGGATAAGATAGTTTTTTAATTTAGGGTAGGGATAGAGTATCGGGTTTAAGTAGTTTAATAAATAAAAATAAGGTAATTCCTAGGTTAATCTATTTTTTATAGGTATAATAAACTATTACGGTATGCTATAGTATATATAATAAGAACTTATTATTATATAAAGAGAAAGGAACTAAAAGGTTTATAGGTTATAGGCGAACCTGTGGTATTTATATAGCGGGCTATAAGAGTGGGTACCGTGATAGCTGATGACTTTTAACGAGGAGTTAAGGCGCAGAGCACCACCGCGGAGCAATACTAGTATATAGCTTATGCCTCTAAACTCCCTGCCGTCGCCTCACTCCCCAAACGTCGAGCCAATGCAAAATGATTGCTCGGCAAAGACGGCTTCTTCGACTGGGGGCTACCGCGAAGTCTTCAGGGCCAATACATGTACCAATGGTGCACAAAAGCCGTCGTCGAACACCAGCTTGCAGCCGCTCCTTCTGGCAACCTCTCGTGGCCACGGATGGGCTACCCGGATGAGGCGCTGATGGCGGACATCTACACCGCTGTGACCAAGGTCTACCCGAACAGGATGTTCTGTTATGGATATACAAATGCCTACAACTGAAACGGAAATGGCTGAAGCTATAAGTAGATGAAGACTTTCCCGAGTGTCATGACCAAGTACGGCGCAGTGTTCCAGATCCAGCCTGTCTGCGCAAGCCTGAAAGCTTACACAGCGCAGAGCTGCAAACTTTTAAAGGAGGAGGGCATGGCTGGTACTATGAGATAAATGCCCGGCTCTGGACTTATTTGGGAAGGACCAGTTAACAACGGAGTGGTCAGTGGCGGTGCATATCTGGGAGATGCTTTGTTTGAGATAATCATGGCTAGGTACCCTAGGGTATCAACGATGTATGCCGAAGGTAGTCACATCGATGGCGCTGCGAGTTCTCAAATAGAGGTCTGGTATTTTAATTTCGGTGAATAACTTGGGAGTTGATTTACATTGGTTATAGCCTAGTCTCTGTTGATAATGCATAACTTTCTGATATAATTTCCCCACCACTAGTTATTCCCAAGCTGCAGTCGGCCCAGACTCTCAACCACCACAAAAGAGTCATCTCTATCGGCAGTAGCAGGTACCATCAACGCATTCGTATTGGGTCCCGCACTATGTTTCATTAACACTTCGTGGCCTCCAGAGAAGTTTGCAATATATTGGTTTTACTTACAACAACCTTGCATGTCTGGAGCGTTTCATTTGAGCAACTGTCGTCCGCCATAGCTGCTCCCACAATAGCGGTGCAAAGAACAATCAGTGATGAGAACTGCATAATGAATTGTGTTGAGTAGGGTTTGAGGTTGGCAGAAGGTAAATCTGTGATTGAAGGTAAGTTTGTGAACAGACCAAGCCTTGAGTCGCTCATACCATCTTCCTCTTATATATACAAAGCCTTCAATGTTCTCAACAACATCTTGCAGTCGCGACGACGCGCGCGCTGTTCAGGGGAAGCTAAGGGCTGGGCCTTGACTCGTGCAGGGCCTTGACTCGTGCCTTACTGTCTGTAAAGGAGAACCAATCGGTGTATAATCAAGCCGCCGGGCCGTGAGTTTGTTGCCGAGTCCGTTGTTCAGCAGTTAGAAAGTCTCCAACCAATTAGAAAGTCTCCAACCAATGTCGAACCCAAGCAAAGCTCGGCGCCCCATACCAAGCCAGATGTTCATTTCCATCAGGTTCAGTCGCATTACATAAGGCTCACAGCAAGGCTGGTAGAGTCAAGCATGTGTTCCTTGTCGTCTGAATCGTCTCCATCATAGAAACCTCCGGGGAGTGACTTGGTACTCGGACTGAATGCGGGAACGAGAAGAGTCCGATATTTGATGCTCGACAAGGGCTGCCATTTGAGCGCCAGGCACTTTGGATACCGAGGCATAAGATAACGAAATGAGGTGGTCCGTCACAGCTTCCAATATTTTGAAAGATGCAGCAATACAGCACTGGCATACATGGTTGGCTGAAATTTCAGACCGAAGGACTCGGAAATCTGATATTTATAATTTCACGGGCCCCGGTAAAAGAAATTGAATTTTAAATGCTAACCTATAATAACGTAAATTTAGATATTTATACAAGTATATTCTGCTAATATCCCGTCACCCGATTTAGTGCATACCCCATTTAGCATACCCTATATCCGCATATATACCTAAATATATCTATACCCACTCTTAATAAAAACTTAAATATTTTTATAAAAGATTTTTTTCTTTTTATTAAACTTAACACTATTATTAACCTAATTATTATAAAGCCCTATTTAAAAGCTAAAATAAAAAAAGCCCTTAATATAATTATTAATAATATATTAATTTAAGCAGCTTTTAAAAAATAATATATATTTAAAACTATATTTTAATATTACTTTTCCGGTAAATAAAGCTATTATAATACTATATAGCCTTAAAGGCTTCTTTTTAATATTAAAAAAAATTAATTAGCTTTATTTATCCTTAATTAAAATACTTTAAGGCTAATATTAACTTACTTTAAAATAAAGGCTTTTATAAGCTAAATAGCCTTCTTTTCCTTTAATAGCTCTCCTTTTAAAAGCTAATAGTTTACCTTTTTCTTTACTTATTACCCTTAGCTTAAAAGCTATAAGAATTAATATATTAAAGCTAAAACATTAAGGGCATTATTAAAAGCTAATATTAACCCTTAGTTTAACCTTTTAAAATTACTTATTATAAGGGCGATTAAGTTAAATAACTATTAAAATATTAATAAAAAAGGGCTAATAAAAGTATATTTTAAAAATACCCTTACTTTTAACTATATAAATAATAGCCTTATCTATTAAAAAAACTATAATTTAAAGGTATAAACCTTTTTTATAAAATATATTAATACCTTTAATAAAGCCCTTTTTTCCTTAATAATTTTTAAAAAGCTAATATTATAATAATAATAGTTTTCTATAGCCTTTAAAAATTATAAAAGCTAGTAATTTATTATTTAAAAAAAGGGGTAAATAAAAGAGAAAATAGCTATTAAATACCTTTAAAAGATATTTATTCTTTAAATTACCCTTATAAACCCTTTTAAATAATACCTTTTTATAATTAATAGCTATTATATTTATATAACTATTAACTTTATATAGAAATACTTTTTATATTAAATATATATAATCTTTTTATTAGCTTATATATTATATATTTTTTAGCTATTTAATATTATAATATTTAGCCTTTTTAAAATAATATTTAAAAAGTATCTTTATTAATAAGGGCTTTATATAATAATAATAATAATAAAAAAAAAGATTTCTTTATTACTATTATAAGGCCTATATAAAAATACTTATAAAAATAAATATTTATTTTAAATAAAAAGTATTAGATTTTTAGCTAATTAATAAGGTTAAAGTATTAAAAAGTATTTATATTTTTAAAAACTATTAAAACCGATATAAATTATAATAATTTAATAATAAAAATAGCTTTAATAGTTAATTTTATACCCTTTAATCTTTTTCCTAACCTTTAAACCTTATTTTTATAACCCTAATAAAATTTTAAAAAATAAAGGGTTTAATTATTAATTATATTTAATAGAAATACTTAAGCCCTATATAATAATTATTATTTCGAAAGATTTTTAATAAGAAAGCTATTAAATTAATAATAACTTTAGAAAAAAAACTAGTTATTAAAAACTTAAATTAAAGCTAATAAAAAGGTTAAAAAGAAAAAGATTAAAATCGATTTAAATATAGTTTTTATTAATATTAAGGCTATTTAAAACGCTTAAATTGATACCGGTAAAGTATTTATAAATAAAGAAAAATTTAATAATTCCTTAATATTAATAAAAAAGGAATTAATAATAGTTATAGTAAGTAATTAAGGTTAGAAATAGTGGTATTTATATAAATAAAGGTATATTAAATAGGGTATACGCTAAATCGAGTAATGGAATATTAGCCTTAAAATGCTTATATAGTATATAACTTATAATTTAAGAATTATTTTTAAAATTTTATTTATAAAATATTTAATTTTTTTTATTAAAAGTAAAAATAATATTTCGAATAAGCTATATTATTTAATATCTATATAAGTAATAGTTATAATATTTTAAATAAGTTTTAAGTTATTTATAAATTAAATTAATTATTAAATATAATTAATAAAAATAGCTATATAACTTAATATAAATTAGTTATTAATAGTCGAATTATTAAATATTTAAAAGATAAAATTAAAAGCTTAAAAGAATTAAAAATTAATTTATAATAAACTTTAGTTAACCGAGACCTTATTTAAAACCTAATTTAATACTATTATCTTTAAGCTTAATAAAGTTTTTTATAAATATAGCTAGAATTATAAGTATAGGCTAGCTAAGTAAAGTTAATAACTATTTATATTATAAATATAAGCGACTATAAATCGGTATATATTATTCTATTTTATATTATATTTAATATATAAAGTTATATATAAGAAGTATTTTATAAGTTATAATTATTTTAATATTTTATTTAAAATATTTTAAAACTATTAAAATAAATTAATAAGCTTATTAAAATTAGTTAATTAAAATATATATTTTATTATAATAACTTATAGTAAAAGGTGCTATTATAATATAAATTAAAATATTAGTTAATATTTAATCTTTTTATTTAAATATTACTTTTAACTATATATATAGCTTATATTTAAGCTATAAGTTATAAAATACCCTTTTAATTAATATATAAAAGCTAGCTAATTAATATATAGGCTATAAGCAGCTTAGCCGATAAGGGCTAGGATATAAAATAGCAAACTTAAGCTATAAGGCGAGGCTATTATAAAGAAAAGAGGGTTTAAATAGCAGTGGATACCTCCGTCGGCTAGATAAGTATAGCTAAATTTAAATAAGCGGGCTAAAAGGGCGCTACGCTAAATGTTTAAAGACCGGTATATAATTTTCTATTTTATATTATCCTTAACACTCTGAAATCAGCATTATAAATGTAACAATACTATCCTTAGGAATCTGCGGTATATCTTTAAACATATGTCGCACTTCTAATCGCCGGATTAGTAGTTAAGTTAGTGACGATTAGCGAATACCCGGTGTTATATATATATCTTATCTTTTTATCTTTTCTATTTTAGTATCTTTTGCCTAGCATGACAACCTTGTAAAGTCTACGAAGGTCTTAACTTTACGAAAACCTTAACAGAATTGTGTTTAATGCAGATTAGTGAAGGCAACACCCTCTAAATCTCCGGCCTGTCTCACTGGTTGTGGAAAATGAAGGACTTGGTGACAACCTGTAGCTCTAGCCTTATTCTAGAGCGTTCCGATGAGATTTCTTCCCCTCCCGATACCCCTTACTCATTTAATGTAAGAGAAAGTTCAAGGAGAAAGAGAATATCACTATGGATCTGGAATTTATTTGGTTTTTTGCTCGGCATTCTTCCTCTTTTCCCGCCCCCCCCCCCACCTCTTCGATTTGATATGATGGGTCGAGTCAAATCGAATTGTCCATATCCGAATCATTATGCTCGTTCCCCTAGAACTGTAGTGAGACCGTTTTCCATTTGAGCCAAGCCGTTTGGACAACGAAAAGAAGATAATGAAGACAGGCTTCCCCAAGACAGACAAGCCGAATATACAGACAACATCTGGAAGCTGACTTTGTTGGATAAATCGCTTGGTCTATTAGGCTAGCTATGGTCTAGAGTACGGGGGAAGTGCCCCCTATATATAGACGTATCTGATTTACTACTGGGAAGCAGTAGTTAGGAAATAAAATATCCCGCATTTGTAATCAGCATAGCCGTCTAGAATATTCCAACACTATTGATGTGCGTATAGCGGAAACCATATACGTTGTTACCTTCTGCCCAAGCCTGGAGCTGAAGGCCGTTTGTCGTTGTAAAGTTGTAGTTTTGACTTGTAACCCGCTCCCCTGATATGTAGTTGGTGAGTGTAGCGCTGAAGGTCTATATCATGGTATATGGCATTGACATAAATATACATTTCGTTGGATTTCAGCGACACTTCATTTCCCAATAGGGTTCTAGATGCTTTTGTATACCCTGCGCTAAACCAGTATTATCTCACGCATTGACTCCGGCGTGAGCAGCTCCACCAGCTCCCCATCCATTGCTGCAGGCAAGAAGCAAGGTCCGATGAGCTTGAAATCTTGCTCGCCACACGGACGAAGAATAAGAGGATACGAAACACCGGAGACCAAGGCCACAGAGTCGCCTTCTTGCACAGCTGCCGCGGCGAACCCGAGGCCGCCGGTACAGAACTCAGTGCGCTGGCACCGAACGACACTTAGCCGTTCAGCCGCAAGAGACTCCATAAAAGCATCAAGCCTGGCATTCAGAGAGCTGTCTTTCGCCAACAAATTTTCAACCCATCGTGGTTCTTGTTTATTGGCCGTGCTTAAAACCAGTCTCCGCCACCACATCCATAAAAGCCGTGCCGAATTCCGACTCTTGGTTAATACGTCGATCAGTTTATTGACACGATCGATGGTTGTCATTCTCTCGATTTCAATCATATCCGATAGGGCACCGTGAACTAAAGAGGCGAGCATGCTGACCTCAATTTGCCGAGTAGCGGCCTTAGAGGTGCCCCTCGTGTTTGAAAGCTCAACAAGGTCGATGTGATCGATGTGTGCAACTTCGCGGGCCGCAGTGAGGTTTCGAGGAGCTGGTTGTGACTCGGTAGTGCTACTCCTTGTCGACATTGGCGCAAAATGACAGAATATCTCATTTACAACAAGCCCATGGACACAAAGATGTTCATGCTTATTTCGGAACTCCCAAAATGGCCTTAGTCCTGGCGTTGCACCTCGGTATCTTCTTAGACGACCTTGCGTGCCAAGGTCGACAACCCAAAATAATCTCAGAAACTTCCTCGCCCAAAACCATTTGTTCAAGGGGGAGTTCGTGTAAACCCTGTGTAGACGCATCCGCAATTCCGAGTGCATCAACACAGAGTCCAGTCGACCACAACAGGTTGGATTTGGCTCCCAGGTGGGAATCCACTCCAAGGCTTTCTCCCAGATATGTGGTGTTTCCAACTCCCAATCAACAGCCCAAGAACCAGACGTATTCTCCGTATCAGCGTTGGCGAAAAGAAGAATGTCGAGGGAATCAGTTCCCCCGACCAAACTGGCGGAAAGCCTTTTGTAAAGATCTGAAAGGCTTCCTTCCGTGGCGGAAGAGTCATCAGCTAGGATTCCCAGTGTACCGAAGTACATGTCCTTTGGGTCTGTCACCTTCCTCGTCCTTAATTCCTGAACGATTGAATGAGAGTTCACGTTAAAGTTGGGGCTGAGGGCAAGCTTTCTGGCCGTCCGTACAGCAGTAGTGTTGAGAAGCCAATAATAGAGGCACACTGCTAAAAAGCCAACAAGTCCGATGACCCATGGCGGCGCGGATCTTGGAACAACAAAGGCCAATTGAGACGTAACAACCGCAACAAAAGTAATGCAAAAGCCGAAATAGATCCACCTGGCCCATTTGAGACATCTTATTTGTCCGTCAACCTTTTCAACCAGGCCGTGAAATCTGTCAGAGCTCTGCCCCAGCAGGTGTTGCCTCCTTGGGCATCTTGCATTGCCGTCTGCAAACCAGCGTGAAAGATTGGCCAAGTTGAGCCATGGCATGTAAGAATCCTCGAAGAAGAGTATGAAAGTCTGAGATCGAAAAAAGTGTATTGACTCTAATGCGCAAATTAGGTCGACCCAGGGGATGGACTTTTTGCCACAAACAACTGTGCTATTATGTGACAACACAGCCTCTTGAAGGGTCCATAGACGCCCTATCCACGGGCGCCTGAAGATATTGTGTAGAGCATCCCGATGTGGATGCACTTGGAAGGTATGCCGCCGTACAAAAAGCATAAATGCGGCCCTGAGTACGTCGCTGGCTGCACCTCGGCTTACTGACAGTACATTTGTCGACAGATAACTTATTGCTTCATCGGTGCCCTTTTCAGCCTCTCCTAACCAAAAGTATGTTGTCTCAGCTGACTCGTAGACAGAACGCATCAAGGGGATCTGCTGTGCTTTCTCCTCGGTGTTCCTCTGATCAATGCAAACAGAATCAACCCATATGGCCAATTTTCCTCGTGTTTTACTGAGATGCCATAGGGCAGACCAGCAATTAGATCCGATGCGGGCTTCGTGCTGATTTCCGTCACAGTGGATGACAAGTCGGTTCTCGCGTTGAGAGGTGCCTCGGTCTTCCTGGCCCCAGACATATGAGAGAGCTGAATATTCTCGATGTTTCCGCAGACTGACGACACGGAGACGTCCATGAAGCGGTGAGGCCCTGTTTGGATCCCGCGAATAGACTGGATCTAACTCGAGCAAGCGAATCTGCTCGTGCGGGCGTGGGAGCGGAACGCAAACATGCAGAGGGTGAATCGAAAGGGCGGACAAGAACTCCTCATAGCCGTAGGCAGCCATTGCCCATGCACTCTGGAGACTGAGGCTCTGCCGGGAGGTTGATGGCTCTATGTTTGGGTGGCGGATGGCCAATTACTGACATCCAGCGATCTCAGGCACTACCGATACAGGCCCCCTCATCTTGTACAAGTAAAGAGAAGAAAGGGTGGCTTGCAGCTCCGCAGACGAAAGCCTTGCGGTGTGCCACCTGTCATGCAAGGTCTTCATCACCAAGAATTATTACTGGAAGAATAACTAGAGAACAGTGGAGATTCCCCAGAATTGTTAGTATTTTGTAGACTCCACAGCCAAATTGTATGGCAGTGTGACCTCGCTTGAAAAAGATAAGCCATATGTATCTACAAGGGCACAAATGAGAATCATTCTGGAACAGTCCACAAATGTGGGTAGGACTGACCGGACTCAGCGGTCGGTGTTCTACGCCCTGCGCTGCGCTGCGCTGCCAGCCTATTGCCTACTTTGGGAATTCTGAATGTTCAAATGGCGCCTGGCTCACACAATTCATCCTGCCTCTTCTGGGCCCACATCTGTTGAAATATTCATAAGCTCTCTAATTTACTCACTGGCAGCGCTTTTTGGTTCCAAGAACATTAACTTCTACAAGAATCCTTCTGCGAGATAGGAACACCGCTCTGTCTTGCGCGTTAGCATATTGCATATGTTACCTATAAAATATTAACTAATTACACTTAAATTAATTTGATTACAATGAAATATAAAATAAAAACAAATTTTATTTATTAAATTAGTGAATAAAACGATTTTGAAAAATATAATGAAATAAATTTTTTTTTAAAAAAAATATAAAAATAGGAAAAATAAATATATTTATTTATATATATATTTTTTTATATCTCTATTCATCTGATTCTAATTAGTAAATAACTTAGTTTAACCAGATAAAATGGTTTTTCATTAGTGTAACAAATAGAATTATATTTTATTATTATTTTAATTTAATTAAATTGATACAAGTGTAATTAGTTGACACTCTATGCTGCGCTGACCATGGCCATTAGGACTTCTGAGAAGCACCAAGATAGAAAACAGAGATTCGCAGAGCAAAAAACAGAGGGCGCAGAGCAAACCGTTGCACTATATCAACACAGCACTAAATCAACTAAATACCTATCGGAATCAATTGATTTAGCATTAAAGAGTATCCTTAATCGCTCAGATTCCGTTTTTTAGCGTTGCAGCGATAGTATAGGTCCCAGGTTACTCTTAGTTAGTCTTAAGGAGCTATAGCAAACCGACTATCGCCTTAAGACAAGATTATAATCCGTATAGCCTAGGCACCCCCTAAACCACTATAGATTCGAGCAATTAGGTACCCTAGCAAGTATAGCGATAGTACGGTGTAATTATAGCGAAGAGGATATTCGGGCATAATAGCTGCAGAGTTAACACAATAGTGTATATATAAATTTGGGTGGTGGGCGTTATTTGTGCACTGCCAGTGGGGGCTATATATACCTCTGTACCCTCTGTTTTTTGCTCTGCGAATCTCCGTTTTCCCAAGATAACGCCATTGCACAGAAGAGCCGCATCTGAACACGTTTCTCAAACGAGCATTGAAAGATACCGACAATTCTGGCATCATGACGTCGATACAGTTGTACCCTCCGTAGGATTCAGGGAGGCGCCCCCTTGCTTCCTGTACAGTGTTATTCTGAAGGCAAGCACATGTGCATCTCTATGGTTGGTGCAGGACAATTTCTTTGTGATAGATTCTTCTCTTGGATGCTCCAACACCAGTTTACGGATCAGTGTAAATCAGAAGAAATACAATTGCGCAGACCTTCACAATTCAGATTTCCTGGCTGTTGTCCCCTGTTTTCAACAATGCTCAAATAATGGCCGTGGACTGCAGTTATCAACCTGCAGAGTCACTACCGAGCGAAAGGTTTCCTGGCTGAGAACGATGTTGGCACCGGTTGGGTTGTGAAAACACCGGACACTGACCAAACACTCGTGACTATACTGGCTTTCCCAGACGTCTTTCCAAACCAGAAGAATGGCCTGCTCGGCGCCTGCGACTTCCTTTTGCTTGCGGTGGGAGAAAAAACGTCTAGGCCTGCAAAAAGATGGAATTTTGAACTACGACCCTGGCAAGATACGTCGCGTCTACTCCGGCGTTGGCTTGCTGATCAAAGGGAGCGAGCATATGGGACGTTCGCGATATTTTCAGCGAATAGGGGCAATAAAAATCGCGGAGATTGCGAGAAATGGTTGGGAAAAGATATGCCATGCTTGTAGCCAGGCGGATGGCACAGTTCCCGAGGGAAATCAGGAAAATCTGTGTTTGGTTTGAGGAGAAATGGGATATAACTTCCGCTCGCATGCAAGTGAAGAGTTGTACAACCCTCGACTAAAATCTCTCCCTATCCACTACCTTGAAGTTAGCTTTCTACGGCACCAAAAGGAGAAAACCAACTTCAACATCGTGAATTTGGGTAATTTGTCCTTGCTGCCTGGGGGGAGGGCGGTTTGGTATTTCAATTGCCAGCCAGGGGGCCTCCGATGTAGTGGACTAAAAGTACGTGGAGTGAAGGGCGACCGAGTACGAGAATTTCAGAGAAGTGTTCTTTGACTATGATTTAGCTGTCAATTTTCAGATGGGTGGTGGCCGAGGTTCCGTTCAGTGAGCTATTCTAGATGAATAACAATGAGCGCTCCGCTCGGAGCGCCTCTCGCAAGCCTCGGTCACTCTCACTACGCTTCAATATAAAGTTGTTCTAATGACTAGTTCGAACTAACGCTCGTAGCCCATTTGCATATGTAATTTCCCGAGTGGATAAATGTGTCAAGGACATTTTTCTAACGCCGAAAGACCGTTGAATACCAAGGCTGCGTTGATGTGGTTCTAGAAAGTCTAATTATTGGGTGCGAAGCGCGCGCCCGATTCCATACCCGAAAGAAATGCACTATCTCGGGGGGAAACCCATGGACCGAATTCCGTTTCCAGTCAATTTGGCACGTGGAAGAAGGCTGCAAGAGCTACAGCTCGGGAGGAGGAACAAGGCCCCTGACTGCACCTTGAATGATGACGACATCTCGATCTAGGTACCAGGAACCCTTTTGGCGACGCAGGTCTGCAAATCGCATCTTTTCAATGGACTCTATGCCCACTTTATTTCTCTTACCGCCTGATATTTCTGAGAGAACTCTGAGAGAAGCCAATGCATTTGTTCTATTTTTTTGCCCTTGGCGTGCGTATATCTCGCTCCGAGGAAGTGGAAGTGTCTCCAGCCTTCATGTTCAGACAGCTTAGCTCATTAGGCATTTTAGCTCATGCGGCAGCCTCGGTCATTTGGAGCACTCCAAGCCAGACAACCGAGGCACAGCAAAATCACAGCACAGTATTGGGAGGAACTTTAGCCTAGTGGTACCTTAACCAAGTCTGAGAAGAAGTTGTGAAGTTATTGTTCTCCCCTGTTGGTAGGTTTTGGCGAGAGTACGGGTATCCGCACTGAAAAAAACAGACGATACCGGTACAATTATACATCCAGCCTTATTATTATATATTGGGGACCTTTTCGAGCGCCTTCCATATTCTCATCTTTTTCATAGACCTTGTCGCTCAGGTATTGAGCCTAATCAGTGTCATAAGTCTCTTATCTGTTTTCTTCACTAGAGCTATCAAAGCGAGATGAAATAATTCCGGTCAACGTCGCTGAGTCCCAGGGGACCAAGACTCGCTAACTTCTGAAGCGCTCAAGCACATGTGTCGTCCCACAAGCGCTGTCTACAAGCAGTTCAGTACATGCTCGAAGCGGTCGAAGTTTCTACAGGCCCAAGAATAGTATAAAAATGGATCCTCTTGTCTCTTACCCGCACTAGGAGGCGCCCTCGGTTCTTTCGGCCATCCTCTTCAGCGTGTATTTGATTGGCAAAAGTGTGCGTATTCTTCAGATTATACTTTTCTGTTCGCATTCCAATTTTATAGACATATACTAGCTCGTAATCGAAATTTATCCTTGAGTCAAGAGCACTCTAGAGCTGAGTTTCTTTGTACGCCAAGGAGCTTGATGTATGACTTCAACGTAGTTCAACTCTATTGTAAATCCGTTGTTGCTGTTGCTGCTCTGGCTGAGATGGATGCACAGTGAACAGCTGGAAACAGGTACCCACTTCAGCAGAACCGAATCCAGAAGAGACCCATCGCAGCGGAGTGACTGTTCGAATCATCCTTGGACTTCTTGATACTTCCTTGAGAGAGAGCCTGCGTAATCCCAGGATGCCACGGGTCCTCAGAAACGCTATGAGGCCGAGGTCCTGTTGATGTAGGGAGAACATGAATATATAAAGCCCAGATGTCTCCTCCATGGCTCACACCCTATCCTCAAACACTCACATAAATCAATCGACCATTCAGATCTTTCTCTACTCCGGAATCTACCTCCTCAAAATTCACAATGGTTTCCTTCTCCCACCTCCTCGCCACTCTCGGGCTGTTCAGCGCAACGTTGATGGCCTCTCCCGCTGCCATCTCGGAGGTCAAAGACATTGCTGTGTTCGATAGCGATATCACCCCTGTCCAAGGGCTTGAGGCTCGGCAACAGCAGAAGGACTGCCTCGCTGTCATGTATGTGTGCTCCACTATCATGCAACATCACATGCTAACAAGAGCAACAGTGGCCTTGGGCCGCCAAGCACTCGACCATTCTGCGGCAGAATCGGGGTCAGGCCCAACACGGCTACCGTCTTCAGAGCGGCAACCTCTCAGTTCCCTCAATGCACGATCACGGTTGAAGTCAACTTCCCAAACTGTGCTCAATACCGAGTTGTCAATGTTCAGAACTGTGGAGGTGAGCGCCAGATTGATATTCGGGAGACCTCCAACACCCAGGGATGCTAGATAGCATTGCGTTAGCAAGGGGAAATCATTGAGCGCTTGGAGGTTTTGGTGCCGTAGAAGCTTTCCTCCTCGCAGCTCAAAGGGTCACTTTAGAACTTCTCACTAGATATTGAATTTGCATTCGTCTTTCTCTACGCCGTTCAAGCGCTTTATCGCACTAGAAAGAGACTATCCGATGCCAGCACAATTTTAACATTTTTTCACTCAATTCGTGCCTCTGAGTCGTGACGACGTAGAGTCCCGTATCAAAAGGCTGTTTTGATCTGAGTACAGATGAGGCCCAGCTACCGCTCGCACGCAAGTAGCTGTAATTGTAATCTTCCAACTACAAAGGGGTATGTATATATATCGTAAAACTAAACCTTCGCTATTGTTCGCTTGGAACGAGAGCTTATCACCCATCAAATATCCCGACAATCGGAACAGTCAGTGGGGCGACGCAATAAATATCCGTTGTAGACCCATTCTTTTGCCGATCGAATCCGTTCGAGTGCTTCCGATTTCTCGGGTTTTCGGCCCACAATTATCCTCTTTGCCGGCCTCAAAGGTACATTGGCAGAATTGGCAGGAAACAGCCGGGCCAGAGGAAGTAACAAGATCTACCGCTTCGCCTACATAGAGAGTCTTGGAAGGTCTGATCCGAAAGTATTTGCTTGGCCTGTATCATGGTGAGTCAAAATGGAACACGCCGTCGAGGATGAAAAGCCGCAATTTGACTTTAGGTGAGCCTTCTCCACCATGGCTGACCTATGATGGAATCTTGAAGAGTGGATAGAAGGGAATTAGGCGGGAATAGTATTGTACGGGCAAATATAAGATTGTCTGATGAATGAGGCTCCAGAAAGGTTCGCAGGATGCAGAACGGTGGAGCGCACCCTACCCTAGGGTAGGCACCAAGCACAGCATGCTTGTTAATGATTGTAGAAACACTGACTTTCATCTCTATCGCGCCGCTGCAGCAGCAGAGCGCGTCGAGTGATGAATTATTTAATGTCTGTCCTCTTCGAACGTCCCACAATGCGGTATTCAAGAAGTAGGTACTTACCCGTGGGTGGCAACGCTGCGGTTCACCCACTGCTGGCGCAGTGGGTGCCAAAACCATTCCACAAAAAGTAGGTATTTCTGCACCAAACATTTGGTGGCGAGTGACCTGCCAAGCGTTGAAGCATGCTCCAGGGCTGTTCTACACGTAAATTCACTGCCCCCTACTGAGGAGAGGATCTGCGCTGCATCTCGGTAATAAATTCCACAAGCTTATACCATTGGGCAAAAATTCGCCGATCCCTCCCAGCTGAACACCATACTATGGACACAAGAGCAGACATAGTGGGGCTGGGATTGACTTGGTGCGCTCAGTTTGATAAGGATTAGAATCCATCGCCAGCCAGCTTGAGCTGACTTCAATCTCAGAAGTTTTCCCACTTTTACCTTTTCCTCTTCACATCCTCATGAAGACCTCCTGGACTTGACGCAGTGACACCTTTGAGCCCGAAACAATAGAACTTCGCTTCACGAACTCTGCAGAGCTGTTGGGCCACCTAGGCAGCCTTTCCGGATCTCTAGGCTCTATCCGTTGTACCCGGGAACCCCTGGGCAGTCGCCCAGCGCAGCTGCTCGTCGCGGCGGGCTCGCGCCAAAATTACAAAACACGCCACACACGCACAACATACACTATGGCGAGCCCGGACCTCCAAAACAGCTATGGCCCCGAAATGGCCCCTAGCGGCCACGATCTTCCGCAGGCCGTGGTGGTAGGCAACGGCCTCGAAGCGATGCACCCCAGCCAGCAGCACCTGTCAACAATAGCACCGCCCTACAACGAACAGCACGCAAAGGACTACTACCAGTACAACAATAGTCCTCCGGCAGATCCTATACGGCCAAATTTTACAGGGTACAAGAAGAGAGTCCTCGGTCTGCCTGTTGTGCTGTTTTGGGGCATTGTCATAGGATTGGTTCTCATCCTGGCAGTAGGATTAGGCGTTGGACTCGGTGTTGGGCTTAGCCAGCGAAACAACAACGGAGGAAGTGCTGCTGCCGCTACGTCGGCGACCAGCAGTGCGAGCGCAGATGCTGCGACAACGTCTGCCACATCGACGCCCACGACGACGTCGACGACCTCCTCCGCTACATCTGCGCTTGCGACGGCAAGGAACGTGGAGATTTGCAACCAAGCGTCTTTGGTTTCTGACTCGTGCACAAAGATTACCGTGCCGGTGAACACATGCGGTATGTCTCCATATGTATTCCGCTGGACCACTGCAATTTGCGCGTTCTCAACGTACTATTATGCTGACACATGGTGCTGTTGGATTTGTCAGTGGACTTTCCATCAGCGTACAACGATAGCGTTAGCTCGTTGAATACAGGAGGACCCGAATGTGATTTCTATACGTACGTTTATCTGTCAACTCTCCTTTATCATCCAAATTACTGCAGCTAACAAGATATGGTGAACAAGCGGCGAGACTTGCTCAGGCGACTATTGGACTGCAAATGGGCCAAATTATGTCATCCCTGGAGAGTACAATGATGCGTTTAGTTCGGTGGCTTGCATGATCAACTAATAGAAAATAATGTAACATGTGCTAAAGCCAAATACGTCGGAGGTGGAAATGGCAGAGAAGCACAGTATATAGGAACGAGAACCATGACCTCTGTTGCTTAAATTATAGATACCTCTGAAGATTCCTGCCACTTCCTCGGACACGCCTTGACCGCTACATGCTAAGAATGTGTACACATATAATACGCAGGAGCCGTGGGAGAAGTGCAACAGCGACGCAATTTCCAATGTTAGAACAGGGCGCATCTTCGAGTGTGCTTCTGCCCCGCAAGGTCCTTCTTTTCTCTTTTTATAATTTCACAGCTGCCTACTTAAGTACCTAGGTATCCTAACCTAACTTGGCTCCCCATGAAGCCAAACCGCAGCGGGTTGAACAGCAACTACATTTAAATCTGCATATACCTCAACTATATTCAACAACAATCAATATGGATATCACTTTAGCCACTATTTCGGCTCTATAAATGTCAGAGATAGTCCTCTCTTATTCCAAATTGATCAACAGATAAGCCAGGATCCATTTACCTTTTCTATGGGGAACGAACACTCGCGGGAGAGATACAAAGCCCGTCTCCTGGCAGCCCGTAGCCTAATGACTGGCTGCTAGTCACCGGACTGGGCCAGAGGGCTTTGAATTTGTTACCACACTACTAAGGAGGCTAGTTCAACTTGCAAATTTAGCCCGGTAGATCTCGCACCTTCTAGCGAATGTGTCTCCATTCCAATGATCCAGGGTTTCGCTCTCCGCGGAGAGACTGGGCAGCCCAAGCTGTTGGAGCGAGAAACCAGCCGCCACGGAAGCCAGAGCTGAAGCCTCGACAACGCCTCGACCATAGGCTGACATGGCAAAGGTAAGGGCTCCAAGAAAGGTGTTGCCAGCGCCAGTTGCATCAACAACTGAATAATTGCTGTCATAAAACGCTGGAAGCCAATGATGTCGCCCGGGGATCGAATTTGAGGAAACGAGACAGCCATCCCCGCCGGCGCGGGTAATGACAGCGCCTTTGCCATCTAGGCCGATGCCAGAGTCGAGGAGTATTTCAACGTGTTTCTCTAGCGATTTGCGGGCGAGAGGTTTTTCTGCAGATGGTGGCACGGAATCTTTGAAGAATGCCTGTAACTCAAGATGGTTGGGCGAGAAGACGTCAACGAATTTTGCTACTGCCGAATGCTTGTCCCTCAGGTGTCGCTTGCAGGAGCCTGGCAATGGCTCCCAAACAATCAGTGGGCGAGCTTTTATGGTTCTGCTTTCTCTGAGGCTGAGAAGCTGTTGAATCTGCTCCTGGGCGAGATCAGGACTCGCGAGGAGGTGAAAAGCCGAAGAGCCCAGAAGAGATGATGAAACCAGATCGCTCGGCATTGGCTGAAGCCGTTCTGTTGTGTACTGAAACGTCTTCTCTGGTACGAGTTAAAAACTCACACCACACGTTTCCATCACGAAATATTGACTTACTTCCGAACGCCATGTCCTCGTACGCCAGCAATCCTCGGGTCGATAACTTGCCCGGTGCCCTTGACACCACCAGGTCCACGCCCCAGCTTTCAAACTGAGCCAGCGTGGCCGCGGGAAAGTCATCGCCTGCCATGACCAAACATCCAACCTCATGCGATCGTTCTACGCCCGCGACCAAGCGTGCCCCCAGCGTGCTGTAAGCGCCGGAGCCGCCAGGGACGTCGTGCATAGTCTGCGCGTGCGGGAAGCGCAGCTCGTCATGGACAACCATGCCCAGTGAGACGAAGCTAGGGGCCATTTTTTGATGAGGCGACTCACGAGCATCGATTTTTGAGGTGGACTGGTGGTTGTAGCAGAGTGAGATGATGCGCTTGTCGATTTGTGGCAGTCACACAAGTTGTGTCGCACAACTTGTTGCCGGTTCGGTGGAACCGGCATCAGCGAGCTGCCCCTGGTTTGATTGCACCAAGAGCAGATTCGCCCAGCGGCCTGCAATATTCCCACACATCGCAGCACAAGAGTATTTCTCGTCTTCGAGATCGCAAAGGTTTCAATTCCGGGGTGCTTTTCTTCTTAGTCGCTATCAGGCTATCAGCCGTGCTTTTCACAATGGACGCGCCATCCGTCCCCAAATCCGATCACAAGCCCAAGACCTGGCTGAATCTGGACCACTGGAGGCTCGAGACACCGCGGGCATCCTTCGCAACAAGAGATGGCTGGTCGAATGAAGACGTCGACGTGGTGCCGCCCGAGAAGAGGACCTGGAGAGAAATCGATTACCTCTGGTTGTGGCTGGCAGACGGCGCAAATGTGGGAACAATGCAGCAGGCCGGGTCAATTTTGGCTCTGGGGCTTAGCTGGCGTGAAGCATCTGCGGCAATGTTAGTTGAGCGCGTATATGGTGTTATTCAACATACAAAACTGATATTCATGATGAATAGTGCGATCGGGAATATCCTTATCGCGGCGGCTGTGGCCTTGAATGGTACCATTGGTTCCAAACACCATGTTCCTTTCTCGATTGCCTCGAGAGCATCCATGGGCTTTTACTTTTCTTATTTTGCTGTGGTGTCTCGCCTTGTGCTTGGCCTTATTTACTTCGGGTATGTGTTACCTCGTACAGTAAAATGTGAGGTGATAAACGGCGCAACTTACTAGTCACATTTCTTGCAGCATCAACACATATATCGGCGCGTCCTGTATGCTCATCATGCTCGAGTCCATCTGGCCGGGGATCAGAGTACTTCCAAACAATTTGGAGGCATCTTCAAGTATTGCCAGTAATAAGATGATTGCCTACTTTGTATTTTGGATCTGTGAGTACCTATAAGAAAATTCGTGTCGCGCCCACCAAGAAGCTGCTTGACTAATCTACCATGCAGTCCAATTCCCTCTGTTAATGATCAACCCGAGGAAAATGAAGTGGCTTTTCTTGATCAAATCAGTCTGTGCCGTGTTGTCTGCCTTCGCGATGCTCGGCTGGGCCGTCAAGACGGGCGGAGTTGGACCTATCTTTGCACAGCCTGCAAGCGTATCCGGCAATGCCAAAAGTTGGGCCTGGGTCATGAGCATCAACGTGGCTGTCAGTGGCAAGACTACTCTCGCCTTGAACATTGTAAGCCCAACGACCTCAGAAATGTGCTCTAAGCTATCAACTAAAATGCTAACTGAGTGTCTTCACAGTCTGACCTCACCCGCTACGGAAACAAGCCGTCAGTAGCCTACTGGCAATTACTATTCATTCCAATCGTCTACTGGGTGTTCTCATTTATCGGAATAATCATAGCGTCTGCCGGCCAGTCCATCTACGGCACTCTATACTGGGACCCAACATCCATTATCGGGCTGTGGACTAGCCGTGCTGCCTCCTTCTTCTGTGCTTTTGGGTTTGGCCTCGCCACCTTGGGCACGAATATCTCGACAAATTCTATCGCCACGAGCAATGACCTGGCTTTCCTTATGCCACGATGGTTGAATATCCGCAGAGGCGCAGTCTTCACCGCTTTCGTCGGAGGCTGGGCGACTTGTCCGTGGAAAATCCAGGCTAGTGCTAAGAGTCTGACTACATTTCTCAGCGGGTACATTATTGTACTTGCTCCGGTGATATCCATCATGGTGAGTGGACTCTTGTCCGAACAAACATGGCGTTTTAGTATCGATGACGATGCTCATGATAAATCGTAGATCTCCGATTATTGGATCATCCATCGTCGCCGGCTCCATGTTCCCATGCTGTACCAGAATAGCGGCATCTACGGCTACTCATACGGCGTCAACTGGCGAGCATTGGTCGCTTTGCTGATAACAGTTCCCATAAATCTACCAGGATTGATACACGCCATCGATGCTAGCGTCGACATCGGGAATTATGAATATTTTTGTGAGGCTTTCTGCAGGACTCGCGGTACTACAGCTACCACCACCTTCAACAAAGTGGCTGACATTGGCGACAGATAAAGCATCGTGGTTGACAGCAACCTTTATATCTGGTGGTATCTATCTGACTCTCAGTATTCTTATACGCCCATATAAGACATTGCTGGACGAAGATGTCCCTGGCCACATTGAGGATACAGGTCTCGGTAGTGGTCAGGTTGAGAACACGTTGATTGAGGGGCACATGAAGGGCACATAAAGTAGCTGATGCTTGAGAAAAAAAGACTGACTCATCAGCCAAGAAATTCTGTGTCTCCACAAGAAAATCAATTGTGTTGGTTACAGTTTTCGTCTTGTTGGTTGCAATTATTCACCCTGTGGTTGGCTGGTTGGGTCGTAACACCCACAGCAATGACATGGGAACTAGCAGATAGAATGAAATCCTCCAACCAAGTCATGCTCCAGCAAATGTTCACCGAAGTCCAAATCAGAGTACTAGGCCAAATCTTGACACGTGACGGTGGAAGGGGGCAAACTACTAAACGCGATCCAATTTGGTGCAATAATATTGGGACCACTGGTATGAGACGACCAAATTATTTTGCAAGTTCCACGCTCATCCCATAAGCTAAACTATCCGGTACTCAGATTCTTCTCGCTGTTGTATCGCGAGTTGTGCATCCCCTCAATAAGCTTCCTGGACCGCTCGCCGCAAAACTCACCAATGGCTATGGCGGTTTCTACTCATTGAAGCGACGACTTCATCTTGAGACATATGCAAATCACCTGAAATATGGTAATTATCAAATTCCGGGCCCTTTTTCTATTATCGTTATTTTCTGTTCTCTTCTCTGCCTTTTCCCTTTTCCCTTTCTTTTTTTTCTGTCTTTCTTTTCTTTCAAGACTAAAATTGCTGACCTCGGAACGGCTCACGGGCACCTTTGTACGGCAGGCTTCAAACCGCTTGAGCTTCAATACGATTACCGCTCTCCAAGGTACTTGAAATCATGCTTCATTCCGCGTGCTCTGGCAAGAGTGCGAAATGACTGCTTCTTGAAGACATTTACCTGAGCCAAGGCGTCACGAAAGGAGATGCTTATTTTGGTGCCCGCCTCAACGGCCAGCCAAACATCTTTGACGTATTGGACAAACGCCAACACAGTCGGAAAAGAAGAGCTATCGGTCAAGCACTATCAGAACGATCCATGCAGTCTTTCGAGCCGACGATCATCTCCCAAATCAATGTGTTCCCGCGTGGACTGCTACGCTGCAGCCAGCAGAAGGAGAACATCAACATGTCGCACAGCTGCCTGCGTCTAGGTGGGGACATTATCTGCCATCTTGCTTTCGGGTATCCTCTTAATACGCAGACCGAGTCTACGGAACAACCCTTCTTGTACGCAATGGTGGCTATCAACTCACGGCTTAGTCTGTATGTGGCTTGGCCTGCTACCTCAACTGTTCTTGATCCCCTCATAGAGTGGCTTGGTAAGAAGCGGGTTGCAGAGTCCCGTAAATCTGTTTTTGCTATGATCCACGCGCGTACCGCGATGGAGAAGAACGCCCAACATGACATTTGGATCTCTACAGGGTTTTCCCTTAATCTTTATTTCTCCCAGACTTGCCCCACAAGCAATACGACGCTCTAAAACCCTATCTCGACCAACCAGAAGCCTCCATTCATCCTCTTGTAAACAAATTCGTGGTGTTTTAACACCTGTCAGTACGATTTAGCATTCATCTAGGCCGGCTAGCCCGTGGGCAGACCTAACCCCTATTCCCCCCCGGTGTGCCTAGGGTTAGGGGTTACCGCACTATAGAACCAAGCCGCAAAGCCCTCGCCAAATAGGCAAACCTACCAACCCATTTACTATACTACCATCGCCGTTAATATGAAACACCATAACGAAGCTTAAAACCGCTATTCTAACTTAAAATTCGGGTTCGCAGCTATCAGAAGCACGTATATACGTACGGCATGGGAAGCAATCCCCTCGGCTATACTTAAAACGTGCAAGTATGCCAAGGCGGCTGCAGGCGATAATTGCAGCTCTTGGGGGCTGGATTGGAATATAACGCTACATCCGATTGACAGCCAATACAAGCCATTCTTTGCTGCAGACCGCTGTACCGTGAGTGTTAACCCGCATAGACTGCCAAGCGCCGGAAGCCTACGCTATTAGTCAAAATCTGCGCTGGGGACCCTTCGCCAACCTCTTAGAAGTCACAATTTAACCTTCTTTCATGGGCAGCCCTGTATGCAATGGCCCTCGGTCATAAGACTGAAGATGGAGGAAGCTTGTCCGACGATGGCCTTCATGGAAGCGAGCTGTGGGCGGAAGCTACTTTCTTCATCAATGCAGGTAGGTCATACAATGGCCTCCATCTTGCTAGCGTGAAGTTAACAATTGCCTACTAGGGGGAGGGGGGATAAATGAAAGCATCGCGATAGCACTGTAATAAAGTGTGGCAATAATATTGAAATTAAATTAATAGGTTAATATTATTATTTTTATATACCTTACATTATTTATATAAAACGGAAACAATATAATATATAATTTATATTAAAATATATTTAATATAATGTTAAGTAGTTAATATAATGTTAAATAGTTAATATAATATTAATATAATATTAAGTATTTAATATACACTTAAAAAATTAGGTTTTTTTTAAGGTACTTAACCTAATTATTTATTTCTTTTTTTCTAGCTTAATTATAAGCTTTTTAACTATTTATAAAGCTATAGAAATATTTAAAAATAGCTATAAATTTAGAGATAATAAGGTTTAAATTAATAGCCTTCTTATTTTTAATATCGTTAATATATGTTAATATTATATTAGCGCTAATATAGTGCTAATATAATATTAGCGTTAATATAGTATATTTTTTAATATAATATCGCCCTTTAAAATAATTTTAATTTAATAGTATTCTAATAGCCTTTCCTTAGTATTTTGCTATAATTTTAGAATTTTAATTAAATATCAATTAGTGATTGAATTGCGTGGTCCATTCAGAAACCCCCCCCCCCCCCCGGTAGGTGTGCCTTCAGGGGGGACTACAACATCAAACACAATGACTGCGGCCACGTTCTGCCTCTCCTGCAACCCAGACGTCTTTAAGCGGATCGCTGCATGTGCTGAAGTTCGCACGACCTTCTCCACTGGTGCCGAGATCTGCAGAGGCCGCAAGCTTAAATCCTGTGTGCATCTACGCGCTGTCATTGACGAGACTCTCAGAATAGCGCCATCTTGATTAGGAACACTGTGGCGTCAGCAGGACATGTCTACCTAGGTACCAGCCAGAGTCGGGCTCAGTCGGCCCACCCACATGCAGCATTTCGGTCGGCCCACCCAGCTCTTTACTTCCGCCCACCCAATGTAAGGTTTTCTATACTAGATACTACTGTAGTAGAAGTACCTTTTCTCTTCTTTAAAACTCTATATATTTTTAGAATAGTTTTATTATAGCCGGCTCCTTCTGGCTTTCCAGCGCCTTTCGCACCCTCCAGCCTTCTAGCGCCCTTTAGCCTTTTAGCACCCTTTAACCTTCCGCATGCCTTTTCGGATTTCAGTACCAGATAGGCATCCAGAGGGCGTAGAAAGCTAAAAAAAGTGTACGGAAGGCTATAAGGTGTGTAACAGGCTGAAGGGTGCTGGAAGGCTAAAGGGCGCGGAAGTTGTTGGAAAGTATCGCTTTATTCGGAATAGCTGGAGACTTTGGAAGTACGGGGTTAGAATCCTACTCATCAAGCAAGAAAGGTACTTCTGGGTGGGCGAAAAGTTTATAGAAAATAGAGTTAACTTTTGGCCCACCCAAGGCCCACCTAAGATACTGGGTGGGCGGAAGTAAAGAGCTGGGTGGGCCGACCGAAATGCTGGGTGGGCCGACTCTGGCTGCATGTCTATACTGTCTCGACTGTCTAACGCCAAGCAGCGTACAAGTTGGTGTCAACCCGTACACCCTGATGCACAACGAAGGATATTTTCCGGAACCATTCAGTTTCAGGCCTGAGAGATGACTTGGCCCGCCGGACTCCCCGGAGCTGCGGACAATGAGACGAGCTCATGCACCATTCGCAATAGGCGACCGCGGTTGCGCAGGCCAAGCAATGGCATACGTTTGAGCTTAGCCTCATGTTGGCCAAGACGTTGTAGTATTTCGACTTCGAAAGGGCTGCGGGAGTGGCTAGAGAACTAGGCAGTGGTAGGTATACAAATTTCAGTGTGGAGACCGGCCGGCAGAGGAAAGACGAGTTTCAACTCTCTGAGATTACCACAGCCGCACACGATGGACCACTCCTCACTTTCAAGCCTCGGGGTGACTATTGGAAGGGCCTCTAAATTTTAGGAAGGCATCATCCACCAATTATGCATTAATTCGAATCTCACTTTACCGAGGCAGGCCAATTACTTCAATCTAGAGTGTCGAGATGCGTGGGAATCAGACGGTATGCGGGCTGTGGCATCTTGTGCACGAGTCTGGCAACTCTTTGGACTGTAGGAAGTCAAATCCATCCAAGACCGCTGACATCGTTGATCCTGAAACTCGGTAGCAGGTGTTCTGTTTGAAGTCCAGCTTGAGTCAGAGAGCTGCAATGGAGGATCGATTTTGCTTGGGGAGATTTAGGGGTCACCAATACCGTCGCCCAGCATTTCATGTTGATGGCACTGAGTCAGAACTCATGCATCAGGGGGCGTCTTTGGTCGTGGCATCCCGCGCAGGTGGTGTCCACACCCTTATTTACCCCTTAGATGAAATCAAAATAGGCGTAAGAGACCATCGTGAGTACAACTTATAAAAAGGAAGCATAAGATGCTCTCGATGTCAGCTGCTGTATCATCACCATCTCACCACCCGGCAACTTATAATCATACCAAAGAAATTATTCCATTCATTTCAACAACGTCATACCCAAATACAAAGCTCCACCTCTGAGAAATTCATCAAAATGCAATTCTCCAACATCTTCGCTCTTTTCATGATCGCTGCTGGCGTCAGCGCCAAGTGTATCGACCGCGGCGAGACTCTATGCGGTGGCTCGTTCTCATTCAGATGTGCTATCGATGGAGACCCAAACCAAGACCGCTGCTGTGACACTCTACAATGTGTCTGCGAAACCCCAAATTGCCTCGATGCCTAGAAGTCGGTAAATATCCAAAGCTCTCTTCGCAGTTCTCGTAAAACTTATACTGATGCGAGTTTCGCTCCAGATATGACGGGGATCAAACGGCACAAAATGGGAAGACAATGCCATGAAGCAGCATTCTGAGAGAGCTGTGCAGTATTAGACCGATCTATATATAATGGCTGATTGGGAACCTGAGCTCTCTCCACTTCTTTCATGAAAATTGCTTCTGCATCAAATCCATCTTCGTGACTGTAACTAAATGCATTTCTCACCGGAACTTGTGATAGTGAATTGGTTTCGTCGTATCCATTTCGAGTTCAATAAGTTGTCTTTCGGTGTTCAGAAGTATCTCCCATGCCTCTAACTCCGGTGTTCATACCGTATCAGGGCCACATTTCTCCGACATGGTATTAACTAAATAAGACATCTTAGTTATCTGAATAAGGGCAAGAGGTATACCCCAGTAGCCCACACACACCATAAATTCCAAACCAACTTATCCGAAGTCTCACGCCAGCACAATGTTGTCAGTGCGGAGATGAGAGTGCCTAGTCCAAATAACAACCACCATACAGCAGGAATGCCCACATGACAGAAACCAGGAAGGATTACAGACCACAGCACTATAAAGACAGCCAAGGACCACCGAGCCACTCTCTCCCCATACACTAAAGGTAGCGTCTTCCGGTCTCTTGCCTGGTCCCCCTTCATATCGGGAAGGTCCTGAGCGTGCACTGTAGTTGCGATCATTGCCGCCGTGACAAGTGTCCAATTCAGGAACCAGTTTTGGAACCAGCCCGCGTTGTCTCCGACGTTCCCGGTCAACACATCATGGCCTCCCCATCCGAGACAGCACAGGCCCGCGGCGTTGATCACATTGCGCAGGATTGGACCTGCGCTGGACCCCTCGAGGTCATTATATAGCCATGCCAGAGTCGTAAACGCCGCGCTGGGCGTGAAGGCGCCAAGAAATACGCCGATGACCGCCGCGGCGGGCACCGCGACGCGCAGGAGCCGCAGGGCCTCGGACTGCGACAACCGTCCCGACGGGAGCGGTCGCCAAGGCTTGTTGATTGTGTCCTCGGCGATCGATTCGGGCTGCCTCTGATTGGCCACGTCCAGGACCAGTAGGTGTATCCATAACCAGATCACCATCTGTGGTATTCTCAACACAATGGCGCCTACGTCACTCCCCAGATGTGCCTGCGGTGACGCTGCGTCCCCTGACAGCGCAGTCGCGATCGCGAAGATGCTTTGGGGGAAGATGACGGTTTTGAAGTCGCTTTTGGTGAAAAGGAACAGTGTGAAAAGATGGAATCCGAGGCTACGTTGCCCATGACCACTGACTTCCTCGTACGGGGCCGAGGGCGTAAGATCGGAGGGAAGGTTTGGCTTGGCGTGGGAGTCTTGCATGGCTGCAAGAGAGGTACAGCCAGGACAGGATCCCAAAATCTTTTCATTGGGAGATTCTATCATTTTGGGAGAGATTTGTTCGAATAGAAGAAAAGTTTGATGAGCGCAGTACATGAGAATGAGAAGGGAGCAAGAAGATACCGAAGAAGTGTTCAAACTTTGGAGTCGACTCACCACAAACAGGGCCACGGTCCTCTTGAAATACTCTTGGGCAATTCCCACGACGAGGCTGTATACTTGAGGGTCTCGATGATCGACCAAGTCAGCGAGAGTATCTGATGTGATACTTCTCCAGCCACGCACTTCACAGTTGGCCTACTGTGTTATTGTCACTGATAACTCCACTGAAGATAATGTTCAAAACAGTCACTGGCAGGTTTACGATGCAGCCTTCAAGCACGACTCAATTCAGTCTTATCATGCCTGCGGTCAGCTGTTGACCAAGATTCCTGAAGTCTCTGTGTGACGGAATAGTGGGTATAGGGGGTATGCTACACCGCCATTTGCGCTATTTAGCTATTCCGAGCGCCTTAGAGGCACTTTAAAGCTTCTTTCTCAGAATATACACTTCTTCCATTCGTTTCTAGCTGCAATAGTTATAAGCCCGGTCTACTTTAATTAAGCCCTTATTATATTTATTTACTTATACACTCGAAATAATAACTTTTACTTATAATCGCTATTTATAGCCGGTATTTATTATATTATTACGCTTTTATATAGAAGCGTATAGAGTATAGCTATAATAAGCTATATGCCGCTATTACCACCTATACTTAAGAGTATTATTGCTAAAAAGAACGAGTTATATACCGCCGTTTATAAATATATATATATATATAATAGGAAAAAGCTATAAAGGCTTTAAATTAATATAGGCTTAAGCTAAAAGCTTTATTATTTATTATTATATATAATAAAACGTTTAAAGATTAATTTAAAGAGCTTTAAAAAGATTACTCTTTACTTATTATATATAAAACTTATACGTTAAAAGCGCTTAAAGGAAATAAATTATTAATTTAAAAAAATATTAAAAAAATATAATTAATAACTATAATATATATAATAAAAGGTTTAAAAGCTTTTATTTTAATTTAAATATTTATTTAAACTTTTTATAACTTTATAACGCTATTAAAAAGGCTATATAAGCTATTATTTAAAAGAAATATAGCCGCCCTTTAGCCGAGTTATAAGCTTTTAAAATAAATATTTAAATATAATAGCTACGCTTTTAAAAAGCCTTTTTTAATATAAAGGCTTATAAGCTATATAATATCTTTAATGGGCCTTATTAATTAAATAAATTTCTTTAATCTATAAATATATAGTTAATAGTTAAATAAGTGTATAGATAATTAAATAAGTTAGCTAAAAGCTACACTTTAAAACTATTATAAGTGTTATATTTAACTAATTATATAAGGTGGGTTAAAATACTTCTTTATAAGAATTTAAGCTTTTAAAAGGTATATTTAACGCTTATAAAAGTTTTAAATAAAGTGGTGCCGAGATATAAGTATCTTTATAATTATATATATTATTAAAGGCTTAAGTAATATATAGCATTTAAATATACCCTTATAAGTAAATTTAAGTAAAATTATTTAAAAAGATGCTTTAAAACGTTATTAAAAGTAAGGAATATATATATATATATATAAAGCTATAAAAAAATTAATAAAGCGACGTATATAAAAGCTTTAAAGGTAGAAAAATTAATTTAATAATAAGCTTTTTAATATAATTAATTTCTTTTATTTAAAGCTTTTAAATAGCTAGGGGCTAGCTAAAACTAAGTTTATAAGTTAACTAATAAGTAACCCTTAAACTTTAATAATATTATTCTATAACGATATAAAGCAGTAAAGGGTGTTATAAGTATAGCGTTATATTTTATAATAGTTATAAGCCCTTAAACTCCTTTAATATAGCGGTTAATTCCCTTAACTAGCGGTAATAATTAAAATAAGTCGCTTTCTACTAGCTAGAAATCGTATATATAGGCCCTATAGTAAGGATTTATAAAGGTTATCGGTTTAAGTTTAGGAGAGATCAATTATACCTTATCTTATAGGAGCGCCTTATAGGGGCAGTTTATTTAAAAATAATCCTTATAAACTGGGGGGTATATGACAATATAAAGCAGTAGGGGGTGCTATAGGTGTGGCGTCACATTTTGTGACATATTCTATAATAGCTTTAGAATGCTTAGGGTTAACTAAAACTAGGTATATAGGTTAGCTAATAAGTGACCCCTAGATTAGCAAACGCGTTAGAGAGCTTGCGAAGGCTATATGTAGCAACAACTAGTATAGATTATTTAAAGCTCTTGAGCAGCCCAGGCCAAATTTAACAATAACCTCTCTTTTTCCCGATTAGGTAATCTATGGGCAAGCCACAGATTCGGGGGTGTATAACGGAATAGTGGGTATAGTGGGTATGCCATACCGCCATTTGCGCTGTTTAGCTATTCCGAGCGCCTCAGAGGCACTCGGAAGCTTCTTTCTCAGAATATACACTTCTTCCAGTCGTTTCTGGCTGCAACACTCTGCCATTCGCATCTTCCCATGCGGCCACTTTTGGTCCCCCGGGGGGCCCACGTGCACCGTGCGTGACGACTATGTGTATAGCAGCGAAGATCCCATGCTCGGGCCCATATCTAGGCTACAGAAAAGCGCGGTGTGCCCCCTGAAGTGGAACTTTTGATCCAACAGCTGAATAAGGCGACCACCTCTCCACACACACTGCTGACGCCGCGGCATATAACAAACTTCGAAGATATGCAAGTAAAATATTCCCACCTCCTGCCACCCAACAGGTTTCGGCCAAGTGCCGAATCATTTTCGATTGAGAGGGAATTGTTTAGACTAATGGCTGTACATGGGGGCCAAGGGGGCTCTGATGTGTGCTGTCTTGGACCTCGGGATGCTCCGTCGCGGTAAAGAGGACCGAGAAGTGGCAGTGCGCAGACCTAAAGAGGAAAGTAAGCAAGCAACATTGTCCTCGAAGCATTCAGGCGGTGTCACTGTGACTCATTGTCGATATAAATTCTATTAAATTACTTCGAAGTGTACGCAGCATATTCGCTGCGCCTGATTCTATTACCTTGGAACGACTGGCGTGCCCTTGGCCTTCAGTCTGTCAGGCGGGATGTCAGGTACAGGCTACAGCATCGTAGCCACATAGCCATGGAACCGCATTGCCCACTGTTCAACTCTTTGTGCAATCTAACTTACCTAGGTAACATGGTTTACGGGCTCGGACCGCACATGCGTCCCCAAAGATTCCAGGGTGTATGATGGGCTGAAATTGACCTTGATTCCGACTTCGGCCGCGACGACATGACAATGTCGTTTTGGACACTGATCTGGTTCCAGGCCTGGTGCCGACGACTGTCTTGGCTTTTTGACCTGCCCGAGCCGCCCGCCGAAGCTCTGGCATTGAGGACCTTCTCGACGAGCGGACGTTAGGTGACGGCACAGCAAGCGGCGATACCGGTGCAGATTTCAAGGCCGGAGAGAATGCCACCCATGACGTTGTCCCCTGCGCGGTCGGGTGGTCAGCACGACCTCATTGGTGTTGAAACAAGTGAGAGGGGAAGGACTGGTCACGAACAGCTCGTATCATATGTAGATACGACTTCTCTGGCGTAGAATAGCCGTGCTATGCTCACAACGCAGGCTCTGTGCATCAACATCCATGTCAGACGAAAATCTGCGGATGGGGAATCATGACGGTAAACTTTACTCACATGGTACCGGCGACAAACGTCAAAGACAGCAATATCTTCTTCCGCGTGCACATCTTGAGCTTCCAAAGAAGCGGCATAGGAAATTCAAGCATGGTGAAGTCGATCAGGATGTTGAAAATCCTAATCACCAGTGTGACCACCCCGTAGTTAATGCACCTCCCCGTCAACTGAGTGTTCCAAGCAGATTCAATATTATAGCAGTTAAAGATGCTCGCAAACATGGCAGACAGTGCCTATGCCATGATAAGCGCTGCCAGGGCCATCGACGCGTTCCGGAAGGCTCTGCAGGGGTAGGCCTAGAAAATACCCAGTTATAGGTAATTACCTATTAAATACCCGACCTAAATATTTAGGTTAGATATCCGATAGGTAATTACCTATAACTAGGTATTTCTAGTTATTATATAATCTTAATAATCTTCCGTTTTTATATAAATTTTAATTTTAATTTAATTAATATTATTTTGCCTTATATTATTAAGCCTTAATTCTTTTAATTTAAATTAAAATTTAAATTAAAATCTATAGGTAATTTAAAGGCTTTAAGATTTATTAGCTATATAAAACCTATAGGCTATAAAGTCTTTAACTATAAAATCTTTAGCTATAAAGTTTTTAGCTATAAAGTCTTTAGCTATAAACTTTTAAACTTTTTTTCCTTAATACTTATAATATTATTTAAAAGATTTTTAAAGTTTTAAATTGTAACCGGATATTATAATGCTTATTTTTATTTAAAAGTTTTTAATTTTTAAATTATACTTTTATAATAACCTTTTATAATAAAAATAAACTATTTAATAAGCTTTAAATCCTTTAATATAATAATAATATATTTTATATAAATTATAATAATATTAGTAGCTAAAATAATTAATAATATAGAAAGTAAAATAAAGAATAAAATAAAATATTATTATTAAAATAATAAATAAAATAATTCTTTATAATCTTTTAAAGAATAATAAAAATAAATTTTTAAAAGTAAATATTAAAAAAAAAAGGTTTTATATAATTTTATAATAAAGTTTTTAAAAAGATACTTTAAAAAGTAAAAGTTTATAAAGTTTCTTATAATATCGAATTTTTTATAATATAACCGCTTATATAAATTAAATTAATAATTTAAAAAAATTAAAAAATATATAGCTTACTTTTAAGCTTATATTTATAAAATCTTTTAATATTAATATTATTACTTTAAAGTTATTTATATAAAGCTTTTTATATAATACTTTTCTTTAATATTTTATTATTAGCTTAAAAAAGGTATATATTTTTACCGTTAATTTTAAAATATTTATTATTAGGTTTAGTTTTATTATTACGGTAATTAATTAAAAAATATTAATTAATTTATATTATTTTTAAATATAAAGTAAAATAAAAATTAAAATATTTAAATATTAAATAATTATTATAATAATATATAGTTACCCCTCCTAAATATAAAATTAAAAGACTTATAATTATATTTTTTTAAATTAAATTCTATTTAATTATATTACGTTTCTATAATTAAGCTTTATTTATTTAAATAAAAGGTAAACCTTTTTAAAAAAGTGTAATAAATAACTAACCTTTTTTTTTCTATTTAACTTATTATTTATCCTTACTTTATAAACGATAAACTTATTTATTTCTTTAAAATAAACCTTATATATCTTTAAAGTAATAATAAATATATCGATTTACTTAAATAAAGAAAGGTTTTTATCTTTACACTTTTTCGCCTTAATAAAAAAACCTTTTACTTAAATAAAAATTTATTTATTATAAATAAAGTTTATTTCTATAGCTATTTATAGCAGAGCTATTAAATTTATATATCTAGATAATAGAATATAGTGGCCTTACCTAGGTTTTAAACGTATATAAGTATTAGTTTAAGCTTAATTATTATTTCGGTTTCGGCTAAATAATTGCTTTCGAGTAGTTTTATAGAAAAGATTATAATAGATAGGTATATATTTAAGTAGAGCTAAAACCTTTAAAGCAATAGCGGCTTTTTAATATCGCTTATTTTAAGCAACTTAAAGGCTTAAGTTATATAGCGATAGCATTTTTATATATTAATAATGCTTAACGGCGTTAGACTAGGTTATTTACGGCCCGTAATAGCTTTAACCTCGATAAACCGGTTTATATTAAGGCTAATAGCTTATTAAAAGTACCGGCGTAAATAAACTAAGCGTAGCTTAACGCTATAACTATTAGTATAGAATAGCAGCTTTTAACTATAAATAGGCTTATAAAAGATTAATAAGTTATTATAAAAAGTTTTATATAATAAAACCTATTATATTACTTTAAAAGATATATTATACCTTATCTTTCTTAAATACTTATTATTATTCTAGCTTAATAAAGAAACTTAAATAAATAAAATAGTCGATAATATATAGTTAAATAAATTTATTAATAAGTTAATAAGTATAAATATTAGTAGAGTAGCTATATATTAAAAATATATTAACCTAATTTAATTAATATAAAATAATAGCTAATATTAACTATTATAGCTATAAATTTAATATTTTAACTTACCCTTTAATTATAACTTATAGCTATTAAAACTTTTCTTTTATTTTTATATTTAAATATTATATATATAATAAAATAGCGCTTAAAAAGCGAAAAGCTAAAAAAAAAAGTATTTTAAAAATACTTATATAGTTAAAAAACGTTAATAGTTTATTAAAATAAATTATAATTAAGCTAAATTTAAATATATTTAAAATAATTTTAAATATAATATTAATTATAAGAAATGAAATCTTAAGATAAAACTTAAATATATTAATATAAATAATATAGAAAAATATTAATAAGAAAAGGAAATTAAAAGGGAAATAAATAATTTTTAATATATTTATTTTATTTTTTATTTTATTTTATTAAATTAAGCTAATTATATTTATAGCCGAAAAGAAGGTATATATTTTAAAAATATTAATAATTATTTAAAGCTTTAAATAAAAAACTTTAAATATAAAAGTAAAATTAAGATAAATAATAATAAAATATAAAATAATAAGAAAGCTATTATAAGTAAAGAACTTTTAATAAATATATTTTAAATAAATATATTTATTAAAAAAACTTATAATTTATTTTATATTAATATTAATATAATAAATTAATAGAAAATAATTATAAAATATCTTATTAATTTTATAAATAGCTTAAGTTATATTATAATAAAATTTTAATTTTATTTAAAAAAGCTTTAAATAAAACTTAAGCTTAAAATTAAAGATTTTATAGCTTAATTAAAGAATATTTATAAAAAATAAATATACCTTAATAAACTTAAATTCCTATATTATATTTTAAAAAGGTTTATTTATATTAAAAGTTTTTTTAATAAGGTTTATTTTACTTTATATTTTATTTAATTTTTAACTTATTTTATTATAAGGATATAAGGAGAAATAGGTTTATACTTTTAAAAAATATTAATAAAAAACCCTTTCCCTTCTGGGTATAAGGTTAAAAAACCTATAATTATATTTTTTTTTAAATTAAATTTTATTTAACTATATTATATTTCTGTAATTAAGCTTTATTTATTTAAATAAAAGGTAAACCTTTTTAAAGAAGTATAATAAATAATTAACCTCCCTTTTTTTATTTAACTTATTATTTATCTTTACTTTATAAGCGATAAACTTATCTATTTCTTTAAAATAAACCTTATATATCTTTAAGGTAATAATAAATATATCGATTTGCTTAAATAAAGAAGGGTTTTTATCTTCGCACTTCTTCGCCTTAATAAGAAAACCTCTTACCTAAGTAAAAATTTACTTATTATAAATAAAGTTTATTTCTATAGCTATTTATAAGCTATTAGATTTATATATCCAGATAATAAAATATAGTGGCCTTACCTAGGTCTTAAGCGTATATAAATGCTAGTTTAAGCTTAACTAGCAGTTATCTCGGTTTTATATAGCAGGCTAAATAATTGCTTTTAAATAGTTTTACGGAAAAGGTTATAGTAGTTGCTCGGTTTTGCTAGATAAGTATATATTTATAAAGTAAAGCTAGAACTTTAATTAGAGCAATAACAGCTTTTTAATATCGCTTATTTCGAGCAACTTATATTTAAAGGCCTAAGTTATATAGCGATAATACTTTTATATAGTATTTAACGGCATTAGATTAGCTTGCGGCCTGCGATAGCTTTAACCTTAATAGGCTAATAGCTTATTAAAAGCACCGGTGCAAATAGGCGCAGCCTAACGCTATAGCTATTAGCGCAGAATAACGGCTTCTAATTATAAATAAGCTTATAAAAGATTAATAAGTTATTATAAAAAGTTTTATATAGCAAAACCTATTATATTAATTTAAAAGATATATTATACTTTATCCTTTTTAAATATTTATTATTATTTTAACTTAATAAGGAAATTTAAATAAATAAAATAATTAATAAAAAACCCTTTAAAAGCTATATATTAAGCTTTATAAGTTTAATAAATATCTTATTATAATTTTAACTTATATTTAATTTTATAATATATTTATTAAATAATAACTTAAATAAATTAAAGTTTATTTATTAATAAATTTATTTTATAAAGCTAATAAACTATATAATAAAAAGGTTTAAAGATATTATAAAAAGTTTAAAAAGCTATTTTATATTAATCTTTATAATATATAAATTAATAATTAATATAATATAGTTTACTATATTATAAAATAAATTATATTATAAAATATTTTTATTAAAACCGCTAACTTCTAATAACTTTAATATCCTTATAAGGTAAATAAGTTAATAGAAATTAGTATTTATAGGTGCTAATTAATTTAAATTACTTATTTCTAATTAATTTAATTAATTTAAAAGGGTAGAGATAGCTATAAAGAAGTTTAAAATAGCTAACTTTTAATAAAGGGGCTTTTTTTTAATAGCAGTTATATCTTAAATTTTTATATTAATTTTATTTTACTTTACCTACTTAAATATTTAACGCGTTAAAAATTAATAATTATAATACCTATTTACTTTAAAAAAGATAAAATCCTTTTAGCCCTTTAAATAATTAAAAATTTTAAAAGAAATTATAAAAAACCCTTTAGCTATTATAAAGCTATATAGATTTTTAATATCTTTAGCTTAACTCTATCTTATAAAATAAACTATTAATATTTTCCCGAAAAAGTATATATTAATAAATATAAACTTAATTAATTTAAAAAGTAAACGTTTATCTAATATATTTTTAATTAAAATACCTAAAAATTTCTAATATAATTATCTAATATAAAAGATATAGCTAACCTTTTATTAATATTATAAGATAGTAAGCCTATTAATAAGTATTAAATTTAACGCTTTATAAATATATAACTAGCTTTAAAGATTAAGTTTAATTAGCCTTATAACTATTAAAAAGCCTTTTATAAAGATTTAAAAGTTATTAAAAACTAGTTTAAGCTACTTTATAATATAATAGCTAAATATAATATTATTAATAATAACCTATATAACTTTAATAAAACCGGCTTTATAATCGGCTAAATAATTATATTAATAGTTATTTTATATACCGATAAACTTAAAAAGGCTAAATTTATATAGCTTAATAACCGGAAATAGTTTATAGCTATTGAATATATTAATATAAAGGGTAGATATATCCCGTTATTTATAATTATTAAAGCTGCTTATTATTTTATTAATTAAATTAAAGAGTTAAGATTTTTAATAAATTAAATAATCTTTACTTTTTTAAATAAATAAATAAATAATATAATTAATTTAAAATAGCTTTAATATTTTAATAAATATATTAAATTATAAAAAAAGGCTATATACCGGATACTTATCTTAAATAGCTATAAAAGCTATATATTAGCTAAGTTTATATAATATTATAAGGGTAATAATATTATTCTTATTAATATATTACTATATTTATTTTATTTATTTTAGCCTTTAAATATTATATTATTTTAGCTATTTAAATATATATATAATAATAAAATTAACCTTTTTATTTAAGTATTTATTACTTATATTATTAAGCTTAAGTTCTTTATTATATTTATAGCAGCTTATAATAAAGTCTTTATAAAGGAGAATTATAAATCTAGGTTTAAAAGAGCTAAAATCTTTTTTTAAAACTTAAATATTATTATTTTTAAGCTAAATATCCGCTTATAAACTTTATTATTATTCTTTTCTATATTTCCTTTAAAATAGAAATTATAAATATTATTTAATACTTAATAAACTATATAGCAATCCGGTTTTATTAAAAATAGAATATTAATATATTAAGATAGCTTTTTTATATTAATTTTTAAAGCTATTAATCGGTTAATAAAAGGTATATAAATAATAGTATATAAACTTATTATTCTTAAAAATAAGATCTATATATTTAAAAACGTTAATATAATACTTTTTAAATATTAAAAAGCTAAAAGAAGTTAAATATAGCTTAAAAGGTTATTTATTATCGAAAAATCTTATATAATTATTAAAGAAAAATAAAAGGGAAAGCGGCTAGCTAATAAAATAGCTAATAATAATAAAAAGGCAGGCTATAATAAACTAATAAAATAATAATATAATAACTATAGTAAAACTAAATATAATATAAAAATTTATAAAAAAGATATAAAAGATTTTAATTAATTAAACTTTAAATAAATTATAGCTTTTTAAGTTTAATTAATATTAATTAATATTAATATATATATTTTAGTTAACCGCTATAAACTATATTTTTAATAATATAATTAATATTAATTAATACTAACTAGATAATTTATATTAAAAGTAAGCTATTTTAAATTAATATTATAGCTACCTCTACCCCTTTAAATTAATTAAATTAATTAAAAATAAGTAGTTTAAATTAATTAGCACCTATAAATATTAATTTTTATTAACTTATTTACCTTATAAGGGTATTAAGGTTACCGGAAATTAATAATTTTAATAAAAGTATTTTATAATATAATTTATCCTATAATATAATAAACTATATTATATAAAATATAAATAAATCTTTACTTATAATATTATAACGCTTTTAAATTATAAATTATTTTTATAAATAAAAGATTTTTATTTTATTAAAAGTAATTTTATTATATAATTTATTATATATAGCTAATAAATAGTTATTAAGATTTAAAAAGCTTTAAAAAAAGGGTTTATTTAAAAAGACTTAAAAGTATTTTTAAATTAAATATTTTAATAAGGCTATAAAATAAGTTTTTTAAAATTTTAATTATTTTTTCTTAATTTATTTTTAATTTTTAATATTAAATATAATTAAACTATTTATATTAAATATAAATTATATAATATTATAGCTTTTATAGCTAAATAAATATAATAACTTTATTTATAAAATTATTTTATTTTAAAAATAATTAAAGATATTAAATAATTTATATTTTTTTTATATTTAGCTATAAATTAAGA
>JALPVH010000336.1:0-60839 GCA_023242295.1 Diaporthe ilicicola | reverse complement strand
ATATACTTTAAAATATTATAGCTTAATTTATAATATAAAGTATTAAGCATTTATTTAAATATATAATATTAATTAAGATTTTATAATTAAACTTTTTATTATTTTATAATATAAATTTAAATTATTATAATATTAATTTATTTAATTAGTATTAATAATATACCTTAATAATTACTTTTATAATATTTTTATTAATATTTATATATTTAGCTTTTTTAAATATATAATATAACCGATTAGTTATAAAGTAATTAAACTTTTATATAAGCGTTATATTTTAAGTTTTATAAGAAAAAAAGTAGCGCTTATCTTATTATTTAGAAAAAACTATAAATATCTTTACTTTTATATAACGGGTATAATAGTTATTTAATTATCCGCTTAATTATTTACTAGTTAATTAGTATTGGTAGGGCTTATAATATATATACGTGGTAATAGTAAAATAGGTGTATTTTAAGTTATTATTATTTAAGATTTATCGCAGTAAGGCTAGCTAGTAACGGGCCTTAAAAGGCTTATCACGTTACGTGCTAGTCCTTTAACATGACTGCCGACAGCCTTAGATATTAGTCCTCGAAATATATATGTTTAATTCCCCCTCCCCCGTTAATATAGCACAACATAAGGGCATAATATATAAGGCTAACACGTAATGCACACATTTAATTTAATAACTTTTTAAACTCCCTGCTAAGGTTTTTAACTTAAGAATAAACGCCCTTATATACTTTTAACTAGGCCCAGGAATTACTTATAGTATAAGTAATACTTAAAACTTACCTAAAGGATCCGGTAGGTAATTATAAGAATTAATTACTTATAGGTCCTAGGTAGGTAACCGGGTCTTAAATAGATAATTTTTAAAAAAAATAAATAATTTAAAAAATTGAAAAATTAATTTTAAATTATAATTTCTTTATAAATAGTAATTTAAAGAATTAAGATATAAATTAGGATAAAGAAATTAAAGAATTAAGAAAATTTAAACTTAAAACCTTTATATATTAGGGCAAATTCTTTTTTTTTAAATTATAGATTTTAGTGCTAAAACTTACTAGATTTAAATTTATAGCTTAATTACCTATAGGTAACCGGGTACCTATAGGTAATTACTTATATAAGTGGGTAATTAGAACCCGGGGTATATACGTGGGTACCTATAGGTACCTATGGGTGGGTAATTCCTGGGCCTACTTCCAACTTATAGAGGCCTACTGGAAGTTAAAGTTTATAGGTGTCGAAAGCATTTGCCAAACCTTATTTAAAAACGCGGACCAGATATCACGTTTCTCGCATGATGCATCCCGCAGAATTTTCATCACACTCTGCCAATTACACAAACAGACTGCCATTATTGGGGAATAAACTTTATATTTACCACTAGTGCGGCGAAGCATCACGAGGCTCAAGTCGTACCTCGATGTCCGGCAGGCTCCGTGACATGAGACGAGTTAAAATGCCCCGTCCGCTGCCGCCAAGTATGATCCTCAAGTCGGAACCCCTTCGCTATCACATCGCATAGGTCCGAGTGGCAATATCATATACTCTATATTTCAACTGTCAGAATGTGTAGACAAACGGTGGATATGCCCTGCCCGCGTAACCGACAGGCGTCAATTTGGCTACCAACGGATGTTACAATTATTCAAGCGTAACTGAGAATATTCGACCCCAAGTTTCATTTCGTTCGCACGAGATGAGATACATATCAACTCTCCTTGTACTAGCTGGACTCAGCACCGTCCTAGCAGCAGAAAACGTGCAGACATTCAAAGGCAGCCTCGGTGGCGCTGCTCCCCCGGTCACCGAGAACGATGCCTCTGACCGGCCCTTTTCCGTCAACGGTGCCACCTTTTTGAACAAGGGCGCCGCTCTCCAGCGCAGCTGTGCTATTCAGCATAACACCTGTGCTAGTGCTGCGAACAGTGGGAAGGCTGATATCGAGGTTGCTGACTGCGACCAGCAGGGTAAAGTACTTCTTGTCATCTTGCAGGTGGCTTCATCCGAGGCAACATCCCTCTCTCTGCCCAGGTGGAGTCTGGCCAGCCCCATCTCTCTGGAGCCATCTACGAACTGACCCTGACTCAAATCCAGAGGACGCCTGCAACGCCGCCGCCGCCGCCACCACCACCGGCAAGCTCCTCCGCATCCGCGCTGCTGACTTCGGCGACTGCGCCAACCCGGCGATCGAGTTCGCCGCCCAGAGCGACCGCGGCGGGGCCAACGCCTTCGCCGCCGTCGACCAACAGGACTTCAACCACGGCTCTGCCAACAACATCAACGTCATCAGCGGGTTCATCTGCCAGCGCCTCGCGGACAGCTGCAAGGCCGGCCAGGACGCCACCGCCGCGTGCGCCGATGCCCAGGCCGCGGCCGGTGGGCTGTCTGGGCAGGCTGCTGCTGATGCGTTCAATAACGCCCTGGGTGTCTCTGCTTGAGGAAGTAGATTGAGACTGTTGGCCGGGAGTTGAGTGGCGAAGGGGTTCTGGTGTTGGTCCAGCGATTGATGATGATTATCTTCTGTTTATTGTCCTACAGTATCTACGCGCAGTATATCCGCCTTGAAGTCGAAGGCCTCGGGCCATAAGATGAAAAAACGTGACAGAGCGACATGTACAAATCTTGCCATTTAAATATAATCTATTCTATTCATTAGCAGTAGTTTGGACACCCCCCCCCCCCTCAGCCATCTTGTGGCCCCGCTCAGTTGTTCATTTCAGGAGTGCTTCTTTGTCTATGGATGCTATGCTATGCTCACTGGGTTCACTGACCTGGCACGTGGAGATACATGTCGAGATCACGTTGTCTGTTCACTGACGAGAAATCTGATCCTGATGGTAGTAATGAAACTGCAACCGGGTTTAAACGTCGACCTGAAGTATCTGGCGCTGGGCAGCTACTGTGGCACATCACACACGCGCACACATGTCAAGCAGTGCTCTGCATTCACAAGTTTCACGAGTAATCAGCATCAGCGAGCAAGTTCTTTTCCAATCTTATTGATAATTCATTCCCGCATGAGCTGCTGCCGGCTGAGACTCATCCATCAGGCCCGTTCGTCTGTCTACCTGGTCGATCGATCGATTTCCAATTTTTTTTTTCAAGTCAGCTTTTGTTTTGTTTTTTTGCCTCTCCCGCCCCCTTCATGTACATACAAGTTCAACATTCGCCTCTCCGCCGCCCCCTCCCCTGGTTCTCCAAGCCAAAGCCACTCAACCAATCTTCTGGCGTACTCCTTCCTTATGTAACACCCCCCCCCCCCCCAAAAAAAAGGCTCATGAGTGTACGCACATATGTATGCATGTAATGTAGGAACCCACTCCCACCCAAAGACAGTGAAAAAAGAAAAGTAAAAATATACCAAATTTGCCTTCCAATTGGACCACCCAAACCGACCTGATGACCTCATACAGGTAACGAACAGATAGACCGAGACGAACTTCCAGCTCGATGGGTGCCGGGAAGGCGGGAAAAAGCAGATGTGTTGACGTGGTAAAGATACACAGAGAAACATAGGGAAACCAAAGAACATAAAGAAGAGTAGAGAAAAAGCCGACCTTGGCTGGCCGGATCGCTGCTGCATTTTGCGAGACAACGACTTTTGTTTCCCTTACACTCGCGGATGCCTTTGATGCTGACGACGACGCTGAAGTATGCGTATTTTGTGTCTGGTTTGTGTGCCCTTGCGGTGTTTGTTCGCATGTCCTTGAAAGATACGCCGATGGTGAAGAAAGGAAGACAAAGGTAGAAAGAGCAATTCAGTCAGCTCAATCTCAGCTGGCCACCTAACCCAAACCTTCCCAAGTCCCACCCACTGCCGACCATATTCTCCTCTAGCATTTCTTTTGCTTTAGCAAGTGTGAATGCTCGCCTAGAAATACAACGTCAAGAGCCGGCAGTCTCCTTTTCAACACGCTTAGATCAAACTTTGTTTGGCCCGTTGAACGCCGCGCTGAGCCTATGGTTTGCAAACGAAATCAGATGACGCAAGGAAAAAGTGTTGTAATTGGTGTTGTTGTTGTTGTTGTCGTCGTTGTTGTTCACATTGTTGGTAGAGGCGGTTGCTGCTTGTGCAGTCATGCCGGCCGCTTCATCTCGGCCGTTGTTATGGTCGGATAGTCAGCTGTCAATAGCTGACGTTTGCCCTCCAGCGTCCTCAACAGTCTGCTCGATGACGTCGGTAGGAGTCTCCTGTGATGTTGCTTCTGGCTGATCTGCAGTCTCAAGTGCGGGAGACGATACCTTTCGCTCGGTTGTAGCTGGTGGCGGTCTTGGTGTCTCCTCGATCTCGTTTGTGTCCCTCGTAGCTAGCTCAGCCGCTTCTCCAGACGGAGGCGTGTGGATGACGATGGTCTTCTCATCCTCCTCGTTCTGCTCCTTGATCACAGGAGCGGGACTTAAAGTAAGTCCATCGGCATGGAGATCAGGTGGCTGGAGGACAGGACCGGACCGCGGAGATTGGCATTCAACCCCATTCTTGGAAGGGGAAAGACCTTGCATCCTAAGCTCCATTGCAGCCTGGCCGTCCGGCAAGTGGTTACTCTCATGGCTATTAGCGCGCATCATCTCGATTCCGAGCTTCGATGAAGGGAGCACCGACTTGCTGCGGTAGTGCTGCTGCTTCGAAGTTGAACCTGATGCCGGGGCAGAAGTTGGCCCAGTGCTGCCTCCCTTGCCCGTGTTGCCAAGGCCGAGCTCTTCGTCTTCGTCATCTGCGGAATCGAAGCCAGTGTTGCCCTCGAGGCGCCTCTTCTCCATGATCTCTCGCTTTGCCCTGAGTCTTTCGAATGAGCGGCGTGGCTGTGGACCGGCTACCTGCACAGCTGTAGGGCCGTGCTCAATCTGGCCCGGAGCACTAGTCTGGAGCCGTAGAGGTGGCAGGCCCTTGGCCGGATCGCTCGAGCTCAGCATATGCTCCTCCGATGAGACATCAATTCCGAGGCCGTGCTCGCTCCAATCACCCGTCGCCTTACGACTAATCACGACAGGAATGTCATCAGTCGATATTGACTCTGAGTCGCCAAAAAGGCTAGACGAAATCGAGTCCTCGCGGCTAGAACCACGGAAGCTGCTGCCGGGCCGGTTTGCAAAGCTAGAAGACGTACCACTGGTAGGGCTATCCTCCAGTCTCAAGCTCTCCTGCCTTAAACTTGACGGTATAGGACGGGCCAGCGACATCGGCGTCATGTGGGGTTGGCTAGGCGATGCGGGCTTCCACTGACAGAAGTGAGTGAGGACTTCTGTTAATTTCGACGAGCTGATGGGCTTCTCGATCAGTGAATCGAAGTAGTGTGGTGCTTGAAGCTCTTTCAAGTATGCGGTAATGGCTACCAATGGGGTATGCGAGTTGGCGTTCTTGGTCTCGCGGATCATCTTGGCCACGTCGGCGCCATTTATTTGTGGTAGTTTGAACTCCATAAATATCACGTCGAATTTGATATCGCTCATGGCATAGCGAACGGCTTCGGAGCCCGTAGAGGCGGAGATTGTGCGGCACCGCAGCTTCTCCAGCAGTTTTTCCATCACCATTCGAGACACAGGGTGGTCCTCGCAGATCAAAACGTCAAGCGGCCGGAATGTTGGGCAGTCGTACGTGATCTGAGACAAGCGTCGGGAACTGTGACGCCGCCTCTGAACCCTGAGAAGGGCAGCATTGGCCTTTTCACCTTCATTGTCAGACGATGAAGGTGACATATCAAAGACCTGGCTGCGACGGTTCCGATGGTGAGCTAGGAGGTCAGCAGCCACAGGGCTGCCTTCCTGCGAGCCGACGGTAAGTGACCTTGACCTAGCGCTCGATTGGCCGCTTCCTTGGCGTGGCGTTGTCACCGTTCTCTGCGGCGATAAAGCAAGTGGCGGCGGTGCACCACGACCTTTGACAGGGGAGGCTGAAACTGATGAAGCTGCCTTCTGAAGGCTCGGCGGCACACGTGGCACATCGAAGAAATTGCCTGGCTGAAGTGAGCTACCAGAGCCTGACTGTTGAGACAGATTGGAAGCATTACTGGAAGCCTTACGTCTCCCTTCTTGCCCAGCAACAAAAGATACCAAAAGAGGCGATGATGGCTGAGAGACTCGGCTCGGGGACGAGTGCGTGTTGCTCAACCCTGATGGTGACTGAGGTCGCTGTGTAGCTTTGGCATTCGACAAGGTCCTGTGTACTGGATTCGACAACACAGGGCTGCCTTCAAGGCCAGCAACACCAGGTGACGTGACATGATTAATGCCAATGGGGCTGGTGGCGGCCGACGATTTGTTCTGTGCTGCAAGAGCATCGGCACGCAGCTTCTGGATGACATCTTTGTTTGCCTTGTCTAGCACAGGTAAGTTCTTGTAAGCAAAGTTGCCAAAGTCATCGTTGACCATGGGCTCGCTGAGTCTTCTGCTCTTGAGATCTCGGACGTGGGGCGGTATGTGCAGAGGCATCAGTCCTCGCTTCATGTTGTTGACCTGTGAGCGTACGCGGTTCAAAGCATCATGCGGGCGATCTGGATAATCGGTAAGAGGGCCAGCTGCTGGCGGCGACAGCTGATCTTCCATCTCTTCTGCAAATGATTGCAGTGTGGCACCACGGGAGTCGAAGTACTCGGTGTCTTCGAGATTCTCGGGCTGGGGCACAAACTGGGCCTCATCCAGGAGCAAAGTCTCCCAGCTGAGTCCTTGGAACCAAGAGTGGTTCCGGATTTCTTCTCCACCAAATGCGAATTTCTCATCCTTGTTTGAACCTAGCCGTTCCTGCGGGTCTATGCACAGCAAATTGTTTATCAAATCCTTGGCTTCAGGCGACACTTCATCCTCGCTTTCATCCGGCCAGTGAATCCTTCGAGCCAAAATGTTCTCAAAAACCTGGTCAGGCTCGCTCGCATTAAAGGGGGGAATGCCATAGAGAAATTCGAACAAGATGCAGCCAACGGACCACCAATCACTTGTTTCATCCTGGGGCTCGCCTCGTATCGTCTCTGGAGCCAAGTAGTCCGGGGTGCCGACGAACCGCCGGCTTGTATCTTCTGGATCAAACAAGGCCCAATTTGGGGGAGGCATGCTAGGCAAAGGAGGTGTGGCCTTCCCTTGGTCCATGCTACCCTGGGTGCTCGTCGTGCTTGCTTGGCGCAGAGACCCGGTGTCCACGGAGGGACTGCCTCCTTCACTCTCATGAGGTGACATGATGGCCTGGGACGCTGAGCTTTGAGTACTGTCGTTCAACGTGAAGTTCCCAAGCATGTGCGTCAAAGACTCACTGCCACCACTGTCGCTTCGATGGCTGCTAGATATCCGGCGAGGCTCTTGTGCCGTACCAAGGCTGAAGTACGATGGCTGCCCGAGATTCAGTCCGAAGTCGCTGGGAGTCATCTGTGGTGTTGAGCCTGGTGATGACGGGTGTCGTGGCGCGTGCACATCAAGTGACGCAGAACGAGAAATTGAGGATCCTACTGAGGTGGATCTTGCGAATGGGCCTGACTTTAACAAGTCGGGAGCAGGCTCAGTCGAGCCACTGTTAAGGGCTCGTTTCTGTCGGCCGACCAAACCCATCCGTGAGAGACCGAAATCGGTGAGCTTCAGATGACCTTTTTGATCGATGAGAAGGTTGTCCGGCTTCAAGTCTCTGTGAACAATACCGCGACTGTGAAGATGCTCAACGCCAAGAACGACTTCTCCCAGATACTTCTTCACCCAATCTTCCGGAAGCCCGCCGAGCACCTTGATCAGAGAGGCGCAATCGCCGCCGTTGAGATACTCCATCACGAGATATAAATAATCTTTGCTCGAAAACGTCCAGTAAAGCTTAGCGACAAAGTCACTTTCGCCTTGCCACATCATGATTGCCCGCTCGGCCTTGACATTGGTAACCTGATTCTTCGCCACCATGTCAGCCTTTTTCAGCACTTTGATCGCAAAGTACTCCCCAGTGGACTTTTTCTTGGAAAGGTACACGCTCCCGAAAGCACCCTTGCTGATCGGTTTGATCACCTCGAAGTCCTTGATGGAGGGCGGAACGGCACGTGCCATAGGCGGAGCGCCCACTCCGTTGAGCCGGGGCGAAGGTGGCAGTCTGACATTTTCCCCTGTTGACGATGATATTGCAGCAGAGGACTGTCTTCTGTGGTGGTGGTGATGGTGGTGGTGTTGGGATTGAGGAACAGCAATGGGGGAGCTGAACTCGCTGTTGGGTAATTTTGGTGATGGCTCTGGAGAGGCCATGCCATCTTGTTGAAACCCAAGACCGCGAGGTTTCGAGATTCTAAGGGGTGATGAAGGTTGATGGGCGCCACGGGATGGTGACTCCTGCCTGTGTGGAGAAATTGCGCCAGGGAGAATCCAACTTCGTCGGTTGTGGGATCGAGAGCTGGCTTGTCTCCTCAAATCCCCGAACTCTGATATTGGTGACTCTGTCCGCGGAGGAGGTCGAGAGGCCACGGACGACGATCTCACACTGCCTTCGCTATCTCCCGTGTCACTCTCGAGGAGCATCGATTCTCGGCGTGACTCTCTAGCACCCTGCCCAAGCGCACCTAGCATACCGTGATGCGATCGGGGTGTGGGACATTCCTTTGGACTGCTGGACTGTGTCGAGTCGATGGCAGTCGAAAAACGTCGCTTATCGACGTCATCGCTCAGGTTTGCTTTCTCCAGAGCCAAGGCAAGAGACGTGCCTGCGTCAAATGATCCGGGGAAAACGCCCTCCTCCTGGGCAGGTGTGGCATCTTCCTCCCCGGTGTCCGACCCAGACTCGGTCGAATCGCTCATCCTCCCGGCAGCGATCCGAGCAGCGCGTCGCATGGCACCGTCAATGCAGTCCTGTACCTTTATCGAGAACTCGATGCGGATGCGTTCTGCGTATTCAATGACTTTCCTGTGGCGGAAGACGGCGTCTATCTTGGCCTTTGCGATTCGTTCTGTATCGGCACACAAGAAGGCCAGGCCCTGCTCCTGCTCGAGAGTGTTGGTGCTGGGAGAGTGCCATTGCATCACCTGGCCTATTCTTGACTCGGATTGAGGCGACTGAGTGCGAAACTCCCCCGGGTTCTGTGTCGAGGACTCTTTGATAGCAGGGGTGCTGATCTCGATTGCCGTATCGCACAGATCCAGTAGCAGCTCGACGATCCGGGCCTGTGGCCGTCGAACGGCGAAAGATCTTGCGCGCGAGTGGCCAAAGCCCGAAGATCTCTCCCGTGATCGGGCACCGCTACTTGACGGAGTGGACGTCCCCGGCGACGAGGCGCTGGATTGCGGAGGCCCGATGGGCATTCCTTTGTATTCTGCAGCAGGAAGAGCCGTCTGCTCCCCGATGAGCGAGCGGCTTTTCCGAGCCTCCAGGGCATCCAGGACTTTCACAATAGCATGGCGGTGCTCTGACAAGCTTTCCTGGGCCATCTGCACCTCCATTTCAGCTTGATGCTCCTGCAAGCAAAGGTCTGTATGTTTTTCAAACCACCAGGGCGGTATTTGGCGCTCGCAAATTCGACAGAGAACGGGTGGTGGAGGGTCGTAGTTGGCAGGATCCTCCGCCCCTACTTCCGCGAGACGGGTCAGATAGCCAGCAAGGATTTCGGCGCCGGACCCAAGGGAGTCGACAAGCTCGGAGTCCAGGTCTATCTTGATTTCTCGGGGCGCAACCCATGGCCTGATCATCCACATAACCTAAAAGGATAAGTCAGTTGGCTCTTGGAGCACGTAGTTACCGGGGCCACCTACATGGCTTTCTCCATCAGTATCGTGGACCATGATGCCCTGTGCCTCGAGATCGACGATTTGCGACGCATCCCCCTCTTGTTCACTTTCGTCTTGTTGTTCGTTGTCCTCGAGACCATCTTCGGGGCCGAGCAGTCTCGAGTCAGGGCCAGTTTTGACGGAGAAGCGAATAAATTTGCTGCCGGAATCATCCTCCTTCATGGACTCAACCACATCGGTGAAGATGGTCGTAGGCTCGCTGACGACGACATCAGAAATGGGAGTGCCCTCAGCTTGGGCGACGTCGGTGCCGATCACATCGATCCAAGAAGGGCTGACCCAGCGGATGGAGCCGTCAAGGTTCAGGTCGACAATGACGTTGAGGGTTTGTTCTGCGGCCTCCTTGAGATCTTCCCTGTCCTTCTCCCGCTGGTGATGACTGAGAGACCTTTCCATGACGCCGGCCGTCCGGGCGCGCAGCGACTTCACCGCCGGCGGAACCAGCTGTGCCGGATCTGTATCCATTGGGAGGTGGGTTCAGACAACAGAACCAACTTGGACGAGCTCATCTGTGGGCTCGTGCTAGGGGGCAATGGGAAGTAGGTAGGTTCGACGCAATTCGTGGGTTTGGTCGTTCAGGGGGTCTCTGGGAGTCTCTGGTATCGCAGCCGTGGGAGCAAACGCGTCGGTGGTGAGAGAGCGCATGAATGACTGACGTGTCTAGGGGGTTGGAAGTGGCAGGCCAGAGAGGTTTCGACACAGCGTGTGGTGGAGGGAGTTTTGTCGAGAAACAGGTGGTTGTCGACAACAACAGCAGCGACAGCGACAGCGACGGCCAACAGCAGGCAGGGCTGGACCGACAGCCCGGCCAGGACGGAGGGTGTCTGGCACGAACAGCCCAGAGCTACATCAAGCAGCATGCGGCGACCCGAGACATAGCTGGTGTTGACGTCTCTGTGCCTCTGCAAAGCTGGGGGAGAAGGAGTCGAGGGAGGCTGTGTCGAAAGTTACAGTACAGGAGCGGAGGGCGGACGAGGGCCCGTCACGCCGACGTGGGCAACGAAAACAAAAATGGGGCCGGCCACTGCTATACCCTGGTGGTACTGGCCTCGTTCGCGGTCGTCGGTCGCGGGTCGCGGGTGTGCTGGGGGAGAGGCCCGTTTCGATTTTTTGGAGTCCTGGGTGGACCAACTGACTGAGTGACTGGCACACTCTTGTCTTGACTTGAGAACTTGACTTGGGCCTTGGGTTGGGGCTTGTTGTGTACTGTGAGGGGACGGGCGACGTTAGTGGAGACCCTGACTGGTAAGTGCTGGGTATGCTGGTTGGCTTTGGTTGGCGGGCGTCAGGATCTCAAAGTTGGAGAGCCAGAAAGTGGGCACGGGATTGGACTGGCGCAGCGTGCACAGTAATGCAGCCTCTTGTCAACACCAGGCTTGCTAGTGGGTGCCGTACAGCCGCGTGCCGTCGCACTAACAGAGGAGAACAACAAAACAGGGACAAAGAAAAAAAAAGAGGACCTACACACTGGACTATGCTATGCATGCACAAGTGTTGCATAGAAATGGGGCACAGATTAACCAATGCTGCTAGTGGTGCAGCGAGATGATTAATGTAATGTGCTCCGTAATGTCCCTTAAAAGTCCAAATCAGGCCAGGCCAGGCCAGGTCAGGTCGGGGCCAGTCGACCGGTGCGACGGCTGGTGCGGCTCGGGTGGGCGCGTCCAAGTTCAAGCACCGAGTCCAGTCCACTTGCAGTTGCAGGTGCAGTTGCAATTGCAATTGCAGTTCCGAGGCAAGGTTTCCAAGTTCCAGTTGTGGGGCCCCCAAGAGAGTGAGCGGCAGGTGAGGCAGGACGGATGATGCACGTCGTCACTGCAGAGAAAAGAGAGGGAGAGAACACAGTGTGTGAACGATTGAATGATTGGTGAGACGAGCAGTAAGGTGGTGGGAAAAGAAAACCAAGGGAAGGAAGGGCAGGGAAGCAAGTAAAGTAAAGTACGGATAAGGTCTTGCTCGGTCTTGGTCTGTTCCGTTCTGCTGCTGGCGTACACAGCAGGACGGCCGATCAGAAGGAAGACGGACAAGTGCCTCTGTCAGTGTGGTTGTTGTCTACTGTTGGTTGCTGTTCTTTGAATTATGGTTGATAAAATATTTCTGACCCCAGTGTACAACCATATCAGGACAGTCCTTTCAAATCATCCAGCCAGTCAGTCGGTCGATCAGTTCACAATCGATGCTTCGAATCACCCGTGGTGTGAAGTTTGTGAGGTCCGGTGTGGATTCGAGGGTGAAGGTGACGGTAGAGTTTAAAAGTGGGGAACTCTATTCCAGCAACCAGACAGAGACAGACCAGCAGCCCAGCTGGCCCAAGGCTGCTGCTCCTTCCAAGTGGGCGACGGACAGATGGGTGGATGATGGTGGTGCCTCGAGGGTGTGACCTTGACCACCTGGGGCACCTGGGGCACACCTGGGATTCCCTGGGCCATCCCTGCGCAGTCGCTCACAGGTGGTCGATGACTTTGGTTCAGTCATCAGGGGTGACTACAGTAGGTGCAGTACCTTCGGCACGATATATGGAATAGTCCGGTACGGTACGGTTTCTAGTTTGTCTCTCTTTCTCTCTCTCTCTCTCTCTTGTGCCCTCAGATGGACCGATGATGACTGCCTACTTGCTGTTGGAAGGGTTAGGTGCACAGTAGAGTACCAGTATGACATGAAGCATCTGGGCACCCTTGGAGATACCAATAGTCCATTGGAGACATGAGCAAGTTCTCAAAGCACAACACAACATGGCCGGACTTTCCTGTTGGCATTTGACTTCACCTTGCGAGCTTAATGATAAGAAGTTGGCAGCCCCGTCTCCAAAAGTCCGTGCCTTCCATTGTCACAGACAGGCAGACAGGACGCCGTTGCCGTTCCCTGACGTTTCCTTTCCTCTGGGGGAGGAACGTTTCCGCCGTGTAACCCGACCGAATCAGGACAGTGATCTGACCTGTCCCTAATCCAGCAAGGGCGGATCTCGCCGCCTGGCAAAGGTGGTGGTGATAGTGGGTACGTCGCACCACACCCATTTCTAGGGATAAACACGTGTATCGAGTAATACTGTGGTTGCACAACCCCCGTCTGTGGTCATGGGATTCTGATTCTGATCCTGGTCCGTCCTCCACTTCCTCGTCAGCGCGCCCTGAACGCACGCTCGACGCACCCAGGCACACACACACACAACACAACACAACACACACCACAACACCAACACCAACACCAACACCAACACAACACACACCCCGCTCTCATACTCATACACACACACACACACACACACACACACATACAGACTGTAATCACATTCATACCAGCCTCACTCACATAGATATTCACTGCAGACGATAGATTTTTCGTCACCGTCACATCCACGTCCAGATCTCCAAATGACCACGGCTGTCAACACATCCAATCCCAAACGCCGTCGTGACAATGACTCTTTTCCTCGCCCAAGGCTGATCCTGGAGCTCCCAAGTGTCATCGACGTTGACAGTAGAATATCCTTCATTGCGTACGGCCACAGCCCACGGCTACAGTACACGGCTAATCGGCAGGCAAGACACAACAACAAACACGACCAGATCTTCCTGTCTCGAGCGAGTGGCATTCCATGCTCGCATTTCCTCTCGCTCTCCCGTCTGCCGGTCCACACTCTGGAGAGTCGTCCTGTCAGCCTGTGTCCTAGATATGGGATCGCCTCACGCGCTGCTACTAGTTCAGGAGCACCGCCGGCCCGCCCTCAGCAGCAGGAAGCCAATAGCCTGCCTGCACCGGCTCATGGCCTTTTGTCCTTGGTAGTGAACGCCATGCCAGAGCATCATGCCAGCATGCTCGACTTTCCCCCCTGCCCCCGTCTCTCCCCTCGGTGTGGCTCCCGTCCTGTAGCCAACAGCTCTCCCGTCTTATCAGTCTGCCTCTCGGGCGCTCAGAAACACTGACTAGTCTAGTCTCAAAGATCAAGCCACCGTTGGCTGATCCAGAGACAAAAAGACACCACGCTTGCATGGCCTTGTCGCACAAGATACTTGGAACCGCTTGAGATATGCAGCCCCAGGAACCCCATTTCGAGACGAATGCCATTCGCGTCTCGCGTGGATTTCACCTGCCACATGTCGACCATACTTTTTCATTCGCCCCTGGCCTCCATGATTGACTTCTGGGGCATCCCAACTAGGCACTTTTTTGGGGTCACGTCTGCACAGCGCTGAAACCGCTCAACGACAGAGTACAGTACCGTTTCCCCCAAGTCTTCTGGCGTGCTAGAAGAGGGCCGACCAAAAGAAGCAATCGGGGCTGAACCTGACCTGCCGCCTGGCTGATCTCCCTCCACAAACACCACGACCGCCCTCGATGTCATGTTGGCTGGCACCCCAGAACTTTGTCGTGATGATGCTCGACACCACTCGCTCTGACCCCAACGGCAGCTAAAACGGCTGTCCACCACATCATCCATGCTAGCTCGCTACTACGCCCAGTGTGTATGGCCGCTCCTCATCCGGCCACAGCATGCATGATGCCAGTGAGGCGGCTACTGCATCTGGTCTGCAGGTCGTGCCGTAGCCCCGCGACCTCGCCTATTCACACTGTCATTCTACACCATCGGGACAGGCTCTCATTCGCGTCTTCTCTTCAGCACCTAGGGCATCTCGTTTAGGGCCTCTTCCGAGCCTGCATGGCGGAAGAAAATCAAGACGGGACACACGCCAGCAGATCAAGCCAAACAAGCGCCCGTTTGGGCAATATGAGGGACTCAAGCACCCAAGCCACTACTCGTGCCTGCCATTGACATGCGCGAATCGAAGTCAGTCTGGCTTCCAGCAGCTAATAAGCTTGCCCATGAGTGCTCATTTGCACAGCCCCGTGCCGCACGTTGGCGTCGTGCCTGTCGGCGATGCTATGTCCCAGATCCCGCGCTGAGTTTGGCCAGATCTCGTTACTTTCTTTCAGGGCACCAACGCGTGCGATGTGTTTGGAACACGCCAGGGATATAAAATCACTTCATCCGTCTTGACGGTGCATCGTCGCCAGGCGCGCTGTTTGTCGGTTGACCAACGTTAGGCGAAGGCGCTGACCCTCTGACTTGAAGACGAGTTGATACTTTAGCCTACTGCGAACGACCGCTATCCTTCTTGGTTCTCGCGGCTTGGTCTTACAAATAGAGTTGCGAAGATCCTTCCCCGGGTGCTACGCGGTAAGGATTCCCTCAACCACAACGCCGTGCAAATGACCTCGGGACTGTTTTCACCTGTCCCTAATCCCGGACCAATGTCGCGGCGCCGAGCCAATACAGTGCAAACCATCCACACGAAAGTTGCAATGCCAAATTCGAAAGTTTGTCTTACCCAGAAGATGGGTCTAGACCTAATTGGAAAGCGTTGAAACATCAAGACACTTGGGACGAAGGAGACTTTCGTAGGTGGCTGTGGCAGACCCTTATCCGCAACCTTCCAGTCCACCATCAACGACAGGAGGCATGCCTCGAGAGCATATTTTCCCCTTGGGAGAACCATGCCAACAGCTGTCACGCGCGTGACCGCCGATTCAGCAGATTGCACAAGAGTTTCAGACAGACGTCACTGGTCGAGCACAACACTTCTTGAACAATGAAGATGGTGTCCGAGCAGGGGACAATTCGACTGCACAGCACTGTACTGGCGACGTGGAAAACGTCCAGTCCGAGGCGGGCAGGCGATCCCACCTGGGTACAGTAGACCACATTGCGCGGCCGCTGCGTGACATCCGCCCCAGATGCTCCGTAAACCCGCGCAGCTCCCGGGTCCCCGCTCAAGGGCGCCAACGCACACCAGTCCTCCGACCGGTGACGAGCCCTCTCTGCCTGAGACCCCCTTCCCGCAATCTTGCATGACGATGGAGCATCCCTCAAATCCTTGGGCCGGCGCGTTATAGCAGGGCCACAAATATAGAAAACGCTGACATCTCTTCCACCCCAAAACTCTGATCTTCAACAGCGGCTGCTGCGACACCACCCACATAGCTTGTGAAGCTTCTTAGTTGCATCATTGGGCTTCGATTTGCGCGGCGATTGCAGAGCTGTCACCTTCGAGCTAGGAAATGTCCACCAGGCACAGGCACATACATAGCCCGGCTAAACTTACTGCTGTACATCCCACCTTTCAGATGCGCGGTTTCTATATTTGCGGTCCCGGACTGTATTGCCAGTCACGGGCTCGCCCCCAACTTGATTCCAGAACAAAACGAGAACCCGGGGTTGCATCGCATCTTTTGCATTCAATGCGCACGCACTGCTGCAAGGCGCGTCCGCATTAGGGTGTGTGCAGGGGGCCAATTGAGGTTACTCTTGCATCATCTCGCCTACAAGATCTGCCTTTTTGCGGGTACACCTGCGTACACCGGCATCAGCTTCGACTGGCAAAGAGCCAACGGTGGTGTTTGGCAAGCTCGGCTCACAAGACCGTCAGTCAGACAGGCTGGACAGTACGATGCCACACCCAAGCAAGACCGCAGCTGTGCGTCCGGGCACATTTTTCTTGGGGCTGGGCTGTTCGCCGCTGGTCCCTGGAAATCCTCTTTTCTGTCCCACTGCCAGACTGCTGGTTGTAGACCGTTTCACCCGCGGCCACCACACAAAGATCAACCGCCAACCGCCAACCCTCACCGAAAGAAATGAAACCCAGCCATGATTGGGTGTTTGGCATTGCTCTAGTGGCAAGCGTGACTCCCACGGGAGTTGATCAATGCTCATCGACAGCCCACCTCAACCCTCCGAGTTCCGCGTGCTGTTCGCCATTAACACGCGGCCCCTATCGTGCAGGCCAATGGCATAGCCTCGCCCAGGGGAAAGCTGATCGGGTTGGCCAAGGGCTTAACGCTCACAGCTCACAGACCTTGACTGATTGTGGAAATTCCTTGCCCAAGGGTCTATGTCCGGCAGTCATGGCATGTCGCAGGCGTGATCCAACAGCCGCGGACCCGGATGGCAAACCCGCCAATGTCAAATGGACCGGTCCCTCTATCTGTAACCATTCCGTTCTCATCTTTGTTGACTATCCTCGGTGTGGAGGTGGTGAAGTGAAGGAATGTGAGACATCACTCGGTCACATACATCATCCGCCCAGCTATTTTCTTGACAGCGTTGGCGGCGGTGAGGACAGCCGTTTAGGCTTTGTCCGGCGGAGCTGACCACCATCAAGTGATGTTGGCGCACGAGTCTGATCCCATCTTCGTTGGAAGCCCACCAAGGCATCACTGCCGATTCGTCGGAGGACCGTCCCGGTGACCTGGAGACACGACGCGGTAGCTCTGTTACCCCTCCTCAACCTCCCACTCCCGTTCTATAATCTGCTCTATCGAGTCCTAGCACGCCTCACTAGACCCTGGTGGTTCCGTTTCCGATTTTGGGGTTGACACACGATGACCGCAGACCAGTGAACGTCCAAATGTTTCTGTCAAGCTTTCCTAGACGACCGGCAATTTTCATTTGTTTCCCCCACTTAACGCCTGGCGCATGTTACTTGTTGGTCCGGCGCGCGTCTACTAAGAGCTTGCAAACTCGACGATGACCTACCTCTTGCCGGCGGCTGCTGAGCGCATGCAGGATGATGTGTGGTTCTGGCATACGCCATGTTTCACCGTCGATATTAAAGACGGTGGGCTTGCCCCACACATGTCCACCCCGCCGCCTAGCTCCCTTGCGCCAGTGCGATGGGAACGAGCTTGCGCCTTGGTAGGGTGTCTACTTCATCTATTGCCTTGTCATCGGGATTGCTGGGGCGGGCTCGCGGGGGTGACGGGGCGCCGGGGGGGGAGGGCAGCAGGTTGAGGGCAAATTGGGGTCCATTGGTTCCTCAACGAGGACCGCAGCTTTGGACCACTAAACGCTTTACGCCCGGCTGCTTGCGAGTGTGCCTGCTCCCCAATTGCTGCCATGACAATGCCAGAAGGAAAGACAGAGAAGTAAACAAGGACTCGTCATACGTCGGCCGCGACCATGGATAGGTCGTTCTGTCCCTGTCCTTCATGAAGGGAAACCCGAACCGGCCGGCCGAGTAGCGGACACGACGTTGAGCAGGGCTCGCGCATCATACCGGCCGAGTTGGCGCACGTGGGACCTAAGCTCTTGCCTTCCTTGCGGTCTGTCTGTCTGTCATTCCCCCCGTACTGTATACTACGTGTATGTGCTGTGCTGTGCTCCACTTCTTTCCATGCTTCCCCAAGTCTCCCTCTCTCTCCTCTCCACACCTCGCTCGCCAAGGGGCCCGTCTTTTTCCAAGACGTGTGTCGTGTGTCTTGGGAGCGTCGCGGGGGAGGGGTGAGGGGGATCCTGGTGGTACCCACCCACCTCGGACTTGCTGCTGGTGCTTGGTGGTGGTGCTTGTTGGTGCTTGGTGCTTGCTGCAGGCACTTTAAAGAGAGCCACAGAGTGTGGCATGCGCGGCCATGACTCGAGGACGGGCTACGTATGGGTGGAGCTGGGGTGGTACGGGCACGGGCACGGGCTGCAGTGTCATGGTGGTCAGGGTGTGTGTGTATGGCTGTGTGTTTATGTGTGTGTGTGTGTGTGTATGTGTGTTATCTTTCAACTTTGGAGGGAGAGTTTGAGGAGGGGAAGGAAGGAGAAGGGAGAGTACATATGTACAGCGCGGCACGGCACGGCGCAGGCGCAGCATAGCACTGCTCTGCACTGCAAGGTCCATGCACAGAGCCAGCACGTACCCTTTACATCTGGGACTGGACTGCTGCAACTCCTAGAGGATCGTAGGAGTTTCCTTGGTCTTTTCCCTTTGGTGGTGCAGGACAACACGGACTAGTAGCCGTGCACGTCGCGCATGCTCCTGTGTATCTAGTCTATGTGTTCACCTGGTGCCGGGCTTGTGCTTGACGGCTGGGCGCCTTTGGTGTGTGTGTGTGTGTGTCTGTGTGTGGGCGAGACTTAATTTTTTCCCATCTCGATGGGTTTACCCCTGGAGATCATTGTGGGTGCATCTTGTGTCGAGCCGGGCGGCCGCGGGTGTCTTGTCTGAGTTGCGTTGCTTTCTAGGTTAGTTAGGGCGTTGGTTGGTAGGATGAGGTAGGTACATGTAGATGTTGGTTGGGTAAGCGGGAATTGGGATGGGATTCATGTGAATGTGAATGTGAGACAAGTTCGTCCTGCCGCTTGCGTCGCTGGTTGCTTGCTTGCTTGCTTTGGTGCTGCTGCTGGTCACTGGACGCTTCTTGATTTTTTTATTTTTATTTATTTTTATTTTGCCTCCTCCCCTCCTGGTCTGGACCGACCGGAGCGTATGCAAGTTTAGTTTATGTATGCAATGCATGCATGTAATGTGTGTATCATGATCCTACGTGACCTACGCACGTCCTGCTGCAGCTGCTACCTCGTCGGTGAGGAGCCACCATGGAGTCTATGGTTTGGTGTTGATGAGCCACCGCGACCCGCCTGGTGGGGCGTTGGTGGTAATTGCATGTGGCGGCGCCTGTGCCGGGCTCTCGGCTTCTTTCTTAATATTGAGACGAAAAAGGGAAAAGAAAAGAAAAGAAAGAAAAGGATCATGATATTGTCCAAATGGTTTTGTTGTATATGAGGCTATGGATTGATATGCGATTTGTGCGGGTAGCCTTGTTTCTATCAATCGCCTCTTTCCCCCTCTGCCTCTGCTTCCTCCCCAGCTAAGACCGGATGGGACTACACCAGAGCTGATGTTCGAGATCTTCTATTCCACAACGCCGCCAAGCCCCTCGTTCGCCCGGCAGTTAGTTGGGTCGTGTGTTTCGTTCGGCGCGACATTCTCGGTGTAGGGCTTGTATGATGTTTCATTTAATTTCCCCCGGGGGGCGGGGGCAGAGGCAGAGCAGATGGGATGGGAGCCCCCTGCCCCCCTGCCCCCCCCTTCTTGATTGATATATATATATGGTCCTCTGAATATCGGCGTGCCCAGGAAGGAGGGAAGGGGGTCACAGAGGAGGGGGGGGGACTGGTTGCTGCTGTCGACCTGTCAGATTTGGTGATGGCACTGGCAAGTGTCATGCTGTGTTGCCCCAGGTGAGAGGGGCGGGGGCAGAGAGGGTGGGTAGGTAGCGAGGGGATCTCTGATGGCGCGGGACTGGGTGGTTTTCTTGTGGTTGCTTGCCTAGGCAATAGACTGCTAGGAAGGAAAAATGGAAATGGGCAGTGAGCTGTGTAGGATGTCTGGACAGTGTTCGTTCTTTCTTTGCTGCTGCTACTGCTGCTACTGCTACTACAGTACCACCACCACCACTACTGTACTGCAATGCACGAGGTGCGCCACGGCTGTGCTCGGGATCGTTCGTCGATGCTGTGCCTTCGGGTGCGGCAGCCGCGGCTTGCTTTTTGTTCTTGTTTTTCTTTTTGCTTTTTGCTGTTTCTGATGCTGCAGCTCCGGGGACGTATCATTCGCGTCCGCCTTCCCTGCTCGTCGAGATGAGCCCATCTCGCCCCGGTCCGGCAGCATGATATTGATGCGAAAGTGCAACCACCGGCAAGTGTTTCTTTGTCACCGGCCGGGACTTTTCCCCTGCGCGCTCCGGTGAACTGGCCTGTCTCGGTTGCCTGCTTGTGTATGTAGGGCGGACGGGCGGCCGCTGTGGGGGAACACGATGGAGTAGGTAGGTAGCTAGGTGTGTATGTGAGACGGGGGCCGGGTGATGAGGGCGGTGGTAGGTGGTCTGGTGGTTGGACTCGGGCCCTGGCTGAGATGGTGGCCCGGCCCTTTCTTCACGGCCAAGAATTTTTGTGTATTTCGAGGGTTGGATGCTGTGTGACCACACGAGATTCGGATATTTTTCCTTGCGCTTCTACTGGTTGATCGTTGCTGCTATGGGGTGGCTACGCCGGATGTGTTTGGAAGACGGTCGGATATCGTGTGAGATCGACACCATGATGGTGTTGATGTTTACTAAGTGGAGGGCACGAACAGGTCTGAGCCTTGCGGTTCTAGACCGTGGGCCTCGTCGCTCATCGGCCATGTGTTGCTCAGTGCTAGGTTTCTCAATTTGTGTGGAGGACAGTAGAGGCGAGTGGCATAGCTGCATAGTTGGGCATGAAGATTCTGAGATTCTCATGCCTACCTAGGTACTAGTAGATCGTTGGGGTGTGATCGAAGCACACGGATTTGACCGATGGGCGTTAGTATCCTTCATTCTATCGAATTTCGTTTGTGAAGTGTGCATAATGTCTTTCAGACAACTGGCGAGACGGGGCTACGGCGGGGCATTCCACGAAGCTTGTCATGGCGGTGGTGGTCACGATCTTGCACCTGATCAATTTGAGGTCGTATACACGTGGGCGAGCCTCTGATCGTCAATCTGTTTCACGTGGACAGAGGGAATTGGATCCATAGACACTCGGTCTGCATCTTGTGCAACCACCGAGATAGCAATAATAGGCCAGGCTGGTTGTTTGGTTGGTCAGTGTGTTATGAAGTGAGACTATTGAATTAAATGATGAATAATGACGATACTTCTAGTGGAATGTGCTTCCTTTCCCCCGGCGCTCATTTAGGTGGGCTTGTGTTACGATGGACCTTGGCGAGGCTAGCCCAACACAAGTCTTGTGTGCGGGAAGATTGACCGACTTACCACGTGCCCATTTAGAGGCTGACCACCAGCCGTCCCTAACTTGGGCGAGGAAATCTTTTGTGAGTCAGTTCGGCAATTATTTGTATGGCTGCATTCTCATCAGCCTGGTATCAGATGTTGGTGTGTGGTGCAGTGTTGGTATGCAGTGTACTGTAAGCGCTAAGTTGTTTCTTGAAAGATGTATGTATGTAACTTGTAAAGAATTGTCATAAGCATGTGCCTAGCTCATATATTTAGAGAGCGAATTGTGTGATCGATAGCCCAGAGTTTCAGGCTTCACTATCCGGAGAACCTCGAGGTACTTGGAAACTTTCTTCAACATCTATTACCAGCTCGTCTAATTTCGATGTGTCGTTGCTTTTCTTTGACTCTCGTGTAATGTTCATTGGCGCATTGAATTGACATGCCTGCACAATGTCTCATGGTCATCTATCAAGCACTCGAAACGCTCAGCTACACTCGGGTACGCTTTCCGTGGCCCTGTGAGGCTTTCGGCGTTCCTCATTCCAAATTGTCTTCAATGTTACTGGCTTTTGATCCTGTAGACTTGGACCGGGAGCCAACCCCTCAAACCAAAACGGCTGAGGCCTGGCGATGTTCTTGTCGTCAGCTGGACAATGCTATGGGAATATGTTTCATCGAAAAGTCAAGAAGCAAAATATGTGACGGTCTGAGATCTGAAGCACATTTGGCTTGTCTTAGTATCTCAACTGTAACTATCTTCGCCGTAGTTTTGCTGACTTTTCATCATCTTCATTCCATTTTGTCCATGGCGACAAGCTTTACAGGGTCACCGACACCCCCCTCTCATTCTGGAGCAGAGTCATTTGTTGGCTCAGAAATGAATCCTCTTGATAGTGGTTTTCATCATTCTACCCAGTGACCTGGTCAGGAGCCAATGTCTGAAACTGGCACTCTCTGAAACTTGAATTGCTAGTAGAACAGCCACCCACCGCTGACACGTCGAGCAACATCGCATCACCTGCCGCCATCCTCAGCCTCCCACTCAACCCTTTTACGCTCCAACCATTCCCCCTTCTCAACCCACCTCGTCTCCAGCCACTTGGCCAGCTGCCCATCCTCCAGCGGCAAGTCCTCCATGGCGAAACGGCGCAGGTTCACCTCGAACCGGTACCCGCCAGGCGCCGCGCTGAGCCCCGCGGACCTGATCGTGTCCCAGAAGGGCGGCGCCTCTTGGAACCCCCTGGCGGCGTGGCGGTACGCGATGGTGAGGTCGTAGACGGCCTTTACGTGGGGTGCGTGGCGCACCTGTTGGACGGTGGCGATGAAGCCCTTTGTGCGCGGGTAGAGCAGGTGCTGGGGCTGGGGCCGGCCGGTCTGCTCGCACCACTCCTGCATCTCGTGGTGCTTCTGCGGCGTGAAGCGCGTCGCCTCGCTGAAGGAGATGAGCCAGGTCGGGAAGCGGTGCTGCGTGATGCCCGAGAAGACGCGGTCCAGCTCGCGCTTGTCTTGCTGCCCTGTATGGAGGACATTAGCATGACTTTTTCTTGCCTTCTCTTGTGTTGCGAGTGAGAGCTTTGGGCAAGCAGTTGTCGAATGCCAAGTGATGTGTGATGTGGATTAATGTTGCTTGTTGGTTATATTTGGCGACGGGTTATAAACCGTGCGAAAGAGCGTCTCATGAACCAGAGTTGTACATGATCAAGACAAAAGTTCAAAACTTACAGTTTCTGGTTACAAGAGGCATCCCCATAGCCATCAGTCCCCAACCCAGCAGAGGAACCTTCTTCAGCTGAGCCTTGGCAAAGTATCTACAGTAGCCAAGCATCTTGGCCCTCATGGCTAGGTGCTGGATCATGTAAAAGTCGCTCCAGCCGACATGGTTGGCGATGACGACGGCCGACTCGCCGGCGGGGAGCTTGTCGCCGGAGACGACGACCCTGGCGCCGTTGAGCCGCTCGAAGATGAACTGGATGCCGGCCCAGCAGGACCACGCGATGGGGCTGGAGAGGCGGTATGCCAGCAGCGGGTTGAAGGGCCTCAGCAGGAGGAGGAGCGAGAGCAGGAAGTCCTGGACCAGCAGGGCGAGGGCCCAGGGCGTGATGATGGCTATGCCGCGGAGGTGGGCGAGCAGGCTGCCGAGAGTTCCCGCCATTCTTGGCGCCCGGCCGGCCGGTCAGGGATGAGAGATATCGGGGCCGAAGAAGACGGAGGTGCCGGCGGCTCTGAGCAGAATGGACTGACTGGATGGCAGGAGCCGCGTGGCCAGACACGGTATGCAGGTCAGGTAGGTGGGTGGGTGGGTGGGAACGGATAGACGCTTGTATGGATGGCGTCAGCGACTCAGTATCATCCGTGTTAAGCTCTTTGTCCCGGCATGAACATCTACTCTTGGCTCGAAAGACTCCCGAGATGCTTGACACGTTCTATCACAAGCGACGCCGCCGTTGGTGTCTTGTCGAGCCGGTCGAGCCGCAGAGGGACAGAAACGACAGCTAGCCCCGTGTTTCAGGGCGTGCGGGCACGTTGGCGGCTGTGGTAAACAGTAGTGGTCGCAGCTTGTCAAGTGTCAGGATGCGACGGGACAGATCGGGCAGGCGATGGACGCGATGTCACGTCAGCGCGGCCGTCTCTTGACAGCTGGAGCTCTTTCTTTTTCTCTGTGTGGGTGGTGTGCACAGGAGGCTGTCTAGTCCAGCTAGTGTCGTGTCCGAGCGCGGATAGAATGGCAGTCGTCGGCGCCACAAACGATTCAAACAAGACAAGAGCGTGTTGAGGGATTGGCTGACAGCGGGATCGTCGGTTTCACCGCATCAGATTCCAGATACGCGATAGAGGCAAGGCTAAGGAGCCGAAACGATGAGTGAGGCTCATGATAGAATCAGGGATGGGGACGTACGCTGTTGAGCACAGCTAGTGATTTAGCTTGCAGTCTTTGGAGGGGGCCAGAATGGAGTGGTCTCGGATCTGAGGCGAGGGTTGGGGCACCTGGGGTGTTCATGTTTGCCTCATTCTCATCTCATAATGACCCCCACATCATCGACAAGATCCGGCAGGAACATTCCGATAGGACTTGAGAAACGTGGAAGACAGACTTTCCCGGATGTGTCAGTGATTTCGATCAACATGGCGTGAATGCAATGGGCCAGGGCCAGGACAGCAATTCTGGCTCTCGAACCCTGGGCTGGAACGTATTATCATGGAAGGCCCAGACCTTTTTGATTTGGTAAAGAGTAGAAGGGTCTTTGACGACGCTGAAATAAAATTACCCATACAAACATGGTAGATATTGTACAGTAATTCTTGCAGTACCAACCTGCTGGCCCGCCCAGCCCGCTCCTACAGTGGGTGGTCCCGCCCGACCAAGACAAGGTTCAAGTCAGACAGGTGTTTCTCCTGCGCGGACACAAATCAGCCACAGCGTTTACGCAGTAGCGCAGCTGAAGAGGTGGGAACGAGGCACCATTGAAAAACGTTGATCATGGAATGCAGTCCAGACCGGCCTTTTCCTTTGTTTGATCTCTGGCGGTGGAGGCGAGGAAGAGCGGCAGGAGCATCATAGGCGCGAAGAGGTCAAGTTGACGTCGGCACTATCACGGACGCTGCCAGTTGACCATACAGATCTGATAGCATCAATGTGATTGAGGTGCTGATTGAGACCCATTGTACGTACAGTAGACTACAAGGAACATTGATGTGCCTTGGCGATGCCCCACGTGCTGGCCCGCTGAATAAGTTTAAGCTCCTTCTTGTTGCGGCAGCAGGAACGGGCAGTAGCCAGTCAGGCCGGTGTGCAGTGGCGGTGGGACAAGGACCAAGGGTTCCTTCCTGCAGTCTGCACGTCGCGACTGACCTGGCCTGGTCCCTGTCCCCTGTGCCCCTTTGGCAGTCACTGCAGCCATGGATGGATCATGGATGGCTCTGAGTGTCTACCTAAGAAGGAGAGGGTCGTAGGAGCAGGGAGTTATAAGGAGCAAAGACAATGACATTCGACCTCGACCTCCTGAAGTCGACCTCGACCACAACCTCGACCTCAAATCAATGTGGAACCCATGTTTCCTTTGTGCCTCCTCGACACCAACACACTTGAACTTGACTGCATTGTCCATTGGTTGCATTGCGTTGTGCCGGACCAACTCGACGTTAATAAGCACTTTGACCTGACCGAGGTCACTCTCGAGATATCTGTCTCCTCGGCCCCCTGTCCGGAATTTGAGTTGTCTAGTCTACTACCATACCACTCACCTTACTACTACCTACTGTAGTAGTACTTAATACAGCACTCGCTCTCTCTCTCTCTCAGTCTGGGCACATTTCATCCGACGTTATCATTGCATCTTGGCCTTGTCTATCTTATCATTAGTCCATCCAACGTCCAACGTGTAGATCTCTGCAGTCGGCAACCGGCAGAGCCCCACTTCCACCCTCTCTCATCCTCGCCGTCACCCACGCCCAGCCTTCGCGCAATCGCCATCTCCATCGCCACCGCACACACGCCCAGCAAAGAGCCACCTCCAAAACTTCAATACTGTACAATCCCGGCCGCCGCTCGATTCCCCCTGAAAGGCCTCCGTCCCTGGCGAGAGCCTTGTATATTATCTAGGTTCCAGCATCGCTCGGCTCCAACATCTCTCAGACGCTGCTCTGCACTCGACAGGTTTCATCCTCATCCAAGCACCACTCACAAGCCAGCTTCCTCACCTGGTCGCTCCCCCACAACAGCTACCATCCCGTTCGTCTTGGCACCGCCCACGCCTGCTCCACACACCCTGAACCCACAACCAAACCCGCCTGCCCGCCTCAGCTCTGCACGTTCGGTAGGTGGTACGCAGTGCCACCCCACTCGGCGAACCTTGCCGTCCTCAGTCGTCGGCCTCTCTGCAGCTCCGCGCCTCTCTTGTCTCTCCATCGATCGATCTGGCTGCTGACAAGGGGGACGACGCCCTCCCCAACGCCCTTTGGCCTCCGTCTCGTCTCTAGCTGTGTCATCTCACCAACAGTCGGCTTTGGGTTCAATCGCCGTCACATATAATTATTCACGCCCTCTTGCGCATCTCCCCCAGACATTCCAAGTCGCCGCTGTCCCGACCCCCTTCGGCTCCAGTGACCCATTCCGATCCGAAAACTCCGTCTATTTCGTTTCCAAGCGCTGCTAGTGCCTAGCCTACTCCAGGTAGAACCCGACCCGGCTTTTTTGCATGACGCAGGGCCGCCTTTCACGTTTTGGTCCCTTCTCGCGATTCGATTCGATTCGTAGACCGGGGTCCTCCCCCCAACCCACCCTGACCCGGATCAACGAGGTGCCACTGCCCACCAACCGGCCCTCCTCGAATACCACCCTCGCCTATTGCTGCGGCCATTCCACATCCTCGAGCAGATCAGGCACGGCACAGCGAACGGTCCTGAAAGAGAGAGACAGAGGCGCCTCGCCTGGGTCCCCACCCCATTCATCGCATCTTTAAACAGGTGCTAATCCTGTCAAAGGTCCTGGTATGTTCCTCCGTCTCTTCCGTCCTATTCGCAGCATTTTGCGATATCGTCCCTCGTCTCGCCCTCCTGCTATTGCTATGCGATGGCATAAGGCCTTGCGCTGTGTCTGATGCCATCTCGCCTGCACCGCTATTTTGCGATCCATACCAATGAGCGACTAGATCGGATAACGGTCTTCCCTTGTGATCGGGAAGCGTTGTTCAGACTTGAGCGCACCAGCACAACCCTTTGTCATCAACAAAACTAGACTTCATACTACCTCAAGGTGCCTGACACAGTGAGAGAAAATGGCTGACCCAGGACCACGCTTGGTAGCTGCCGCGTACCCGTCCCCTCCGAATCAGCATCGCCACCGTCACTACTCTCCATCGCAGTCGTACTCCTCTCAGGACTCTCCCAACAGCCGCCGCAAGCCCTCCAACGCTTCGCTGTCCGACCCGCCATACCACGACATGGCGACAACGTCTCTGTCTCCACCGAACATCAAGAACGAGTTCGGCGGAGTCGGCACCGGCATCGCATACGGCGGCCCACCATCACATTCCATCCCTCAGCCGCCCAGCGAAAAGAACGGCGCACTCGGCTTTGGCTTTCTCAAGTCTTTGACTTCCTCAGAAAAGAAGTTGACGAGGGACGGACAACCAGCGAAACGCCGTGGTCCAAAACCCGACAGCAAACCTGCCTTGACGAGGAGACAAGAGTTGAATAGGCAGGCACAGAGGTAAGTTGGTGTTGGCCGCAGGCATTCTACTACCATGTCCTTGGTGGCTTTGCTGACGCTGGCGCTTGGGTAGAACACATCGAGAGAGGAAAGAACTCTACATAAAAGCCCTCGAGGACGAAGTCCTTCGTCTTAAAGAAGTATATTCCAATGTCAGCCAAGACAAGGATCGCCTGGCCGAGGAGAACCGCTCGCTCAAGGCGGTCATGCAACAGAACGGATTGGCAATATCTGGGACGATATCCATGATGGACGACAACATGAGCAGCCCGTCTGTAGGTCCATACATCGGTAGCAACAGCTCAGCCTCCATGACAGGATCGGGTAGCTATGGTCTTGCCTCTGCATCCACACAAAATTCAGCATACACACCACCGCCAGGCTCCGCGTTGAGCACGACGACAGCCATGCAAGGACTGTCACCGCTGGGTGGTCTCAGCCCGAACCAGCAGGCTGCGGGTCTCCACCGACATTCACCCTCCGCACCATTGAATGGACCTCGGCGGAATCCGGGAATAGACTATGATCAGGCTGGCGTTGACTTCGTTTTATCGTACGAAAACCCCCCGAACGCTTATTTATCTCCTCCCCGTTAGCGACCGTCTTCATGTCATACCTGCACACTTCTTCACACTCGTCGCCTCACATCGCACAAGATCGACACCCTGATCGTTGCACGGCGGGGACACACTTCAGTGGACCCATCGCACCCATCAACATCAAATCTCGACTCTCAACTATCCGGTCAACGGCGTTGTGACGAGCAACACGGAAAGAGGATGCTTTGCTGACCACGGATTCGCTTCTCTAGTCTTGAGAGGCCCTGCATGGATCACATGCCCTGGCTTTTGGACCGCTCGAGCGCCAACGGCGGCACGGAGCCTTGCGGCCATGCGCTGATGGCATCTTGTCCGCCGGAGCCATTTCCGGACCTGACGTCAGACATCCCCTTTGGTCACAAGCATAGCAGCAACGCCCCAAGCGCCAACGGCCACTCCCGTCAGACGAGCAGCCAAAGAAACCCCAGCGTCAGCCGCAATTTCAGTAGGAACCATGCCGCTGTTAGCTCCCAGGTGGTGGAAAAGACAGGCGTGGCGCCAAATCCGAATTCAACATCCATGGATGTTGACGGTCCGACCGGGGGGCCGCTGCGGACGTGGGAGCTTAGCAAGGCGGACCTAGCGACACTTCTAGACCTGAGTCAGAAGCTGAACCTTGACGGCGAGATAACACCCGTCATGGCGTGGGGCATGGTGCTGGCGCACCCGCGGCTCGGGGAGATGAACGAGCGGGACTTCGTGAAGCTGACGGAGGAGCTGGGCAGTAAGGTCCGGTGTTATGGGTAAGCCTTTTTCTTTTTCTCTTCTTTTTGCAACTATCCTCCCAATGGCAGGAGACTACGCAGGTCGATGGATGAGCCTTGGCAAGTCTGAAGCTGTTGACTGACAACTATTGTAAAACAGATTCGGAGCTGTCATGGAGGAATTCGAGGTCCGTGACGCGCTGGAGTCTGTCTTCTCCACCAAGCCAGAGCAGCCCTTGGGGCTTACCGGCGTGGCACCAGGAGGGTATAGCTTGTGACATAATAAGACGCAAAACCGGCTGGATTCCCGGCAGAGTGGTACATACACATGTACTTTGCGATAATACTTGGATGAATTGAACGAATGATATCCTCTTGCTGATCTTTTCGTCCTTCTGATGCTTGTATCCCTGTGGTGGGTTGATCTTGGTGGTAACGAGATGCGTGTGTGAAGGTGGGAAGAGCTCATTTGTGTCCAGCTGGGCGGTAGACCCCGTTCATGCGTTTGTGAGTTGAGTTGCGTGATGCTTTGGGCTCGGAGCTGTGCTATCACGCCAGACAAAAGGACTGCCGGTGACCTCAGTGCTGCATCAAAGTGTTATTTGCAGGCTTTGCCAGCTCTGGGGGAACTTTTGCGGTATCCTCAAGGCGCGAGAGGGACACTAAACGTTATTCGATACTCTGAAGGGGAGAAGGGGGCGGTGGGTAGGACTGTGACTTTTCAAAACGGTCACGTTGGCACATACTACTGCGATGAATGGATTTCTAACAATTGTTGTGCTACTCAATGATATTGACGTTCACCGATTCGACGGCCTAATGCTGTGCTACTCGCTGTGCTCAGATGCTTTTCACTCCACGCAACGAGGTTCCTGGTAACCGATGTGAGCGGGCCCTCGCTCTAAGCATTCAATGCATTCATCGCCGCCATCCCCGCCGCCAACCGCTGCCCCATCTCAAACGCCCTCAAATTCAGAACTGGCTGCACATACATGACGAAATTCGCGTTCCAATAGGTCATATCAACCACGAGCTGCACCATTGGCCCGCCGGGCCAGAGGACAACCGCCACGAAGTCGGCCTAGGACGGCGGGTTGGGGCCGGCGCCGATGACGGGCTCGCAAGCACGGAGGATCAGCTGCAGCCTGGCCAGGAGCGCGTTTCCCAGGTCCATGACCTGGTCCAGCCATGCCAGCTCACCGGCCCCGAGGCGCATTTCGCGCTCGCTCTTGGCCGCCACGCACCGGTCCAGCGCCCCGTTCAGGCATATGAGCAGCACCTGCAGCCTCATGGCGCCCCGGAACTCCAGGGAATGCTCTCCGCATGAGGCTCGGCAGTTCTCTAATACGAACGACCCCAGTGAGATGCAGTCGAAGAGGCTGGTCCCCACGTTGAGTGGCAGCCGGCCCAGGGTCCAGTTTGTCGTATCCCAGGGCGGGCCGATGCCCCAGAAAGCTAGGGCTTGCGGCGTGTGTGCCGGGGGGTTAACTTGCATGCTTGGGACCTGGGCATGAATGAGGTCAGCATCGGTCGGGGGGTCGGAAATGGGGAGGTCCATGAACTCATGTACGTTTGGTTGGCCGGACATGCCCGGCTATGAGCTCGTGTTCCTGTCTGGCTTGATGGTGAGAGAAGTGGTCTGGGGATGGCTTCTCTCGTTGCTGAGGTAGCAGGTGTGCTTCGGTAGATGAAGATGGTAAAAGTCTGTATGGGACAGAGTCCGTGTTGGATGGATCTCTGTTCCCAGGCTTCTGAATCTCTAAGAGTGATGGATGTGGAAGCAGAACTAGATATTGATGCAGAATCGGTATTACAACTGTCACATGAAAACTTCTGATACGCCAGTGCTTATGACTCTCTCATAGTCACTCACATTGAGGCGGATCACTTGAGGCTGTGACTTGCTCAGGAGCAAGTCACAGCATTTGAAAGGCGTTCGTGTTCGGAACAACTTTCAAGTCGTTCTTTCTCCTTTTGATCTACACGGAGCAACATGGGGACGTTGCGGCACGTGGAGGACACGAAGCTTCGAGAAATGTTAGACACCGATCGATCGTTTTGGAAGAGGTCGCCGACGAGCATTGCTGTATCATGAATTCAAAATTCCTTGCCAAGGAGTCAAGGACATCTGTTGACACCATCCTCCCCGTGATTACACAAAGACATGGTTCCTATCGTTCAGGTCGTCCTTACTCTGGTCGTCCTCTCAGCCTCGTCACTGCTTGTTTTGATTTGTTCACGTCACGCTTGTCGCAAGGAACCGAATGTCTAGACCATGCGGGCTCTCATCGAGTCATTCATCGCTCCAACGTAAATGCGAAAAGCATCCTCTTGGCACTCGACCCTAGCCAGGGCTGAAGACCATTCATGTCCGTATCCTCATGCCATACTCGTCCCGACCTAGTCTCGCCCTGCACTCGTCGGTCCAGCACTCGACGTGTTTTGTGAATCTCATCAGCTCCGCTCTACTTCCTCCCGTGTCACCCTTTCCTGCATGAAGGCCGAGGAAGGCCTCCAACAAGTCCATTTCGTAGCGGTGGCAGCTGTCCAGGGCTACAGTGTTGTGTTCACATTGTTGACACATGTGCTGGATGTCCCTGACGATGTCTTTGCCTGCGCTGAGAATTTCCACCAGTGCTGCACGTGTACGACCACTTTCAGCCTCAGATTCAGCTATTATAGCCAACCTGTGAAGCTTATAAAAACACCAGAGGCAATCATCAAGCATTTTTGCAGCCTTCAATATGGAGGACTTTTCATCATAATATTTGGCGACGAGATTGCAAACATGGTGACCAAAGGAACGAGCGTCGAATACGGCACCGAGAACAATGATGGGATAACTCTCAGGATCCCAGCGGCTCAGATCCAGCCTTGGATTGACCCCCCATCTCTTTGCGTCTTGCCATGTCGCTTGGCGTTTTCGGGCTGGCCGGGGTCTTCTGGGCATCCTTGTGATGAAAATGGTGAAGCCCACGTGAAATTCCCACTGGTTTTCGGCGTGATGACTGAGAATTGAATTTGTTCGTGCTGGAAATTGCATGTGAGATCAGCAACATATACGCCATTTGTGAAGTGTGATCATCATACCTCCCGGAATGTCTATCTCGTGGCTTTTGTTTCTTGTGGCTCTAAGCTCGATCCAAAAGTCACTCAATCGTGAGAGGTAAATTTGGGGACAAAGTTGGCTTGTTGGCTGTCGGTGGTTTGAAAGGCTTGACCGAACGGGGAGGTAGAAGGAATGAAGCCGGATTTAAATAATTTTTGAAATGGTTTGTCACGAGACGCATACAAATTGCAGAATCATTTGAATGATTCTGTGTGACAGGCATGACAACGGACAGCAACATGAGCTCGAATGCTCATCGCCGTTACGCGTGAGGCTGTGGTTACCTGTGACTTGGCTACTTTACTTGCACATCATCTGTGCCCCCGCGATTCGACTTCGAGCGCATGATGTATCGGGACTCGAGGGTTCATAGATGTTTTCACGGGAAAGAGTTTGATTTCGGCGCCGCAGAAAGTTTCCGAAGCTGCCGCGTTGATGGGGTTAAGGTTACTACGGTGGGACGTTGGCTGTGTCGAGGTCGGCTGACATGATTAGATCGTGTTAATTGGCTTGTTCGCTGCTAGTTCTAAATGACAAGTTGTTCTATTTAGATATTTGTAATCTTGTCAACTATCCACCGGGTACTTGGGAGGTAAATTCCCCCTTGGGATCAACCTCGAGCCTAACCCTCTTCAATCTCTCCACACTGGGGGGCGCCATAGCTGCCAATCGGGTCCTGATATTTATCGGCGTAGTTCATGTTCACAAAATTATCGTGTCCGCCAAGCTCCTTTGCCGCCGTCTCGATCCCCTTCAGTAAGCCATGCGCGGTCGTGTTCACTAGAGCATCATCGGAAGCCTCTGTCCAGGTGGCCGAGATCAGTGCCACTACCAGCGGCTCTTTGCGGTCAGCCAGGCCTAACACATTGGTTGTAGCGTGCCGCTGGTATATCACCGGCGGCAGTGGCTCCAAAACGAGACCGAATACCAGGTTGGTCACGTCTTTGACGCTTGGACAGGTCGTCTTCTACCACTCGTACGCGGCCTTGAGCACTGACACTTTAAGAGACAAGCGCCGTGACAGCTGACATAGATCTGTATGAATGCGTCAGTGAGTCAAATCCAGTGAGTTGAAGACTCATTGAAAATGTTCGGCACGTCCAAGTATCCTTTGTACAGAGCGGGTGTTTCGGTCACCTCTTGGGTGTACGCCAGCTGATTCGAGACTACTGAAAGGCCAGGCGCTTGGGAATAGCCGAAAGTCGTGATGAGGGACGCATTTCCGTCGTATGAATTGGCTGAGTTGAGCCTGACAAACTCGTGGATGACATCTTCTGCGGGAGACAACTGATTGTAGATAATGCCGAACCAAATAGGGCTCTGTAGGAAGGTCTTCAAGATCACGTTTGTCACGACTGAACTTTAGTAATCAGCATCCCCATTCTGCCTAAGACACGGAGTATTCACGGCGTGCGTCAATGTTTGGTAACCTTGGGTCTGCCGTTGCCGCTAATATTCTGCATTCCCCAAAGTGGCCCCATACTATTATTCTTGACACAAAGTACGATTTGGTCTTCCTGAATGACACCGAAATCATGCCACTCCCACGGAACACTCTGCCACTTTAGATCATACTGGTTCGTTTGAATATGCCAGTGAGATTCACAGAGGCAGTCAGATGTTGAGGATGGCTTCTCACTTGCTCAGGTTGACCCCTACATATTTGTATTGATGGCTTGATGTAGATAAAGGCAAGTGGAGCCACCACTCGCTGGTCTGGTTTAAAATTCACTTCTTGCATCAGAAGTATTTTAGTGTTGATGTCTGTCATTTCAAGAACTCAAACATTATCTGTCGTGTTGTTATTACGAAAAGCAGTTCCTCCGGCCCGACCAGATAATATCTGCCAACCGACTAGCCCATCATGGACCGACGCCTTGCTGCTTGGACTTCACAACAGCTTCGCAATTCGCATCCCATCGCAAAATCCACAGGCGTATGCCTTGCGTCAACTGCTCCGTATCCTCCAAACAATTTTCACGACCGAAAAAGACATGTACGAACTCCTCGCCAGCCTCCCGACTAAGATCATACTTATCTTCTCTGCGTGTCTTAAGCATGGGCTTCTCACACTTTCTTAGGAGCCGTTCCAATCGATGCAAAATCCGCTTTCCGGATTCCAAAAAATTGTTCAACATGTCCACATTTTCTCGTGATTCCACGCTGCCGATCCCTGAGATCCGACCGATACATTCCTCAGACTGCTTGATTTTGCCGCTCAACTGAATCAACAGAAGCCAGAGGTCACCTGCTATTTCTGACATCGGGTTTGATCCACCATATGTTTGCACAGTCCAGTCATAAATCCATTTTCCGAGCGAGTTGGCGTCGAATACAGCGCCCAAGAAAAGTATTGGTCGTTCATCTGCGTCCCAGTTCTTGCAGCTGTAACCGGCGGGGATGTTGTGCAATCTCATGTCTTCCTCGGTGGCCGGTCGAGTCGCAGGTGGCCTCATCGCCGCCTTTTGGGGCCTAGGGTCTTTGGAGTCGTGATAGGTACGTGCGGCCGCGTCATAATATCGTGGTCGAGGGGCTTGGTGCATCTCCCTTGAACCAGGTCTTGGGGCTGGAGATTTTCGATTTCGAGTACTCGACGCTCGACGATGACGCCCGGAAGGTGGTTTGTTCTCGAAACGAGCTCTGAGGCGTTCGTCTTGTTCGTCTCGATAAGAAAATCCAGGATCTGTCACAGGGCTGGGGGAAAAAAGATCGAGTTAGAATAGCTGCAGGTTTACTACAGGTAAAGACCCACATGGCAGCTGGTTGCCTTGAATCATAATAATACCCTTTTTGGGCATGGCCAAAAGATTTCTGTGGTTGTGGTGTCCCAAAATCCTGGTATTCTGACCGAGGGTATCCTGATTGAGAGTATCCTGATTGAGAGTTTCGTCTTCGGTAGTCTCCTCCAAGTGGTTGAGCTGAGCCATGTGCTGGGGCGGATGGTCCGGCAAATGGGGATGTGGAATACCCTTCGTTCCCTCCATACGGTGTGGGTGTTGGCTCCTGCCACTGTTGAGGGGGGGCTGTATGCCCATAATTTTGGGAATATGCCGCCGAGGTGTTGATCATGCATTCATGGTGTAGATTCTGATGAACTAAGTCAGCTGGTGTCTTAACGGAAAGGAATCGGAAGGCATCCACATGTACTTACCTCGCGAGGTTGTCCATTAGAAGCAGGCTGTGAATACCTAACGGTTCTTGGGGGCAACTTCTCGATGTATGGTCGGTTGTTGTCATGTCGTCTGCGTGATTCCATGGTGTCATTTGTGAATTCTTCCCACGCCTAATGGAATCTAAGACGATAGTAAAAAGATCGAGTTCCAAAGCAGTTGAGTTGTCTGCGTTATGGATGGACCAGTATGATCTTGGCTCACAAGAATGGAGAGGGAGACCGCGTTTTATACAAAGATTATGGCTCTAGATTTGCTTTGTGATCCAGTCATCGAGCAGGTGTGACCGCACTCGCCTGAATGCTGTGGGGCTACGTTTAAGTCTCTAGCAGTCACTGATAACATCCACGTCACAATGTAAAGAATCATTTGAGGATGAGTACTGGAGACTTTGATTCTAGTCACTCCTCAGTGCCACTCATTTCAAACGTTGAAGACAGCAAAGGCTAGCGGGGTTCATTCAGCAAATGATTTGGCATGCTCAGACAATAATAAGCTTGAGCTACAACATTATTGCAGGTTTGAGGGTAGTCTCTTGAGGGTTCGTGAACAGATGCATTTCACCCGAGGAATCGCAGACTGGTTCACATTAACAGAGCCGGCCATAGACCAATTCTCTGGTTCATTTTGGCCGTCAGTTTCTGTCGACCTATTTTGGAAAGACTTGTATTTGACTAACTGCATTTAACATCGCACCCAAAAATCCAGGTGCTCAGAAGTGCATGTGGTGGAGTCATTCAGAACTACATTGTGGTCGACAGGGTGGGAGCGACAAACACGAGTGGGGTTTCCAAAGGGGTCGGTTCAAGAATTAACATTGAATGTAATGATTGTTATTTTTGGTGTATCTATGTATTCTACAAAGCGCATTTCTATCGCAAGAGGCTGGCGCAGCTCGTGTCGAACCAGATGTTCCACTCGCGCATGCTGCGTGTAAAATCATCAAACGCCTCTCGTTGCGCCGGGCTCCGCCCGATGAAGGTGTCGATAAACACGACGATGGTCTTGCGGCCGAGCTTCGGCATTTCACTGATACCTGTAACCTCCAGGACACGCTCCTCGCACTTCTTCAACTTTTGATCCAGTTCATTCACGAGCCTGTCACCGAAAAGGATGAACTCCTTGACCCGGTGACGGACGCTCGGGTCCGCGATCTTGAGAAGGGACCCCTTTGCTTGCTTCAACTTGCCCCCTAGCTTGATGTGTTCAAACCAGAAATCGGCCGCGAGATCTGACATGTCATCATGCTCTCCATAGATATGGGCCGTCTGGTCGAGGACCCATTTGCCAAGGGAGTTCGCATCGAACACACTAGTCAGCAGCAGTATGGGCTCCTCTTCCGGATCCCAGTGCTTCAGGCAGCGCCCAGGTCCAATATGGTGCTTTTTCGCATCCTCAAGAGTGGGTTCACGAGTCCTAGGAGTTGGGGGTGATGTTTGCTCATCGACTGAACTTCGTCCATCATCGCTTGCGTGAGAATAGCGTCGTTCATCTACGTAAGACACAGCACGCGAGAAGAATGATCTCTCCTTACCCTGGTCCCCGTTGCAGTCCTCATCGTCAAAGAACGAAACCTGGCGCTGAAGCTGTGATCCGGCCTCTTGTGATTTTGGCTCATCCCTGTAGCTTGGCCGAACGTCTACCGATCGACTGGTCTTGTGTCTATGGTGGCTTTTGGGCTTATCTGTTTTCGTCTTTCGAGATGCATAATTCGCTTGGTGCCTCTCGTCGACTGAACTTCTGCTCTCGCTCCGAGGCTTTTCGCTAGAATTTTGCCGTTTTGAAGCTGATGAGGTCCGAGAGGGTTTGCTGTGTCCACCAGCAAGATAGCTCAAAATGTTCTTACTACGCTCGCGTGAAATGCTCATGATGTCTAAGCACTGCTTGACAAGTAGAATAATTCGTAATAAATGTCGAACGTATGATAAGTGACGAATGGTCAACTTTCAGGAATGTCACGGAAAGTGATCTTGTCTCTGGAATTGTGTTGATGGGTTCATGGAGAGAAGGCCGCATTAATATGTAGACTTGAATTCAAAAATAGAGTCTTCTTTATGAGTGGCCTTTAGTGACACCAGCCCTGCGAGCCGAGCCACGACTGGGCCGGGAACGCAGAGCCTTTCAATCGGCCCAGTTCTGTGGTATAATCCACTCAATGAAATACAACAGAAGCCGGCCGCTGATTCATTGTTGCAAAGACTTGCCATGTGAAAGCCGTTTGATGACGGGCCAGAAATAGCAACTGGGTCGAGGACAAGCCGCCTGCACAAAGACGCAAGCCGACGAGCCGAGAACGGAATTGAGCATTTTTTTTAAAAAAAAATTCATTCCTATTGTGAGACACGTGTGGTCGCTCGAAATGAGTGGCATACAGGTGGTGCATGCGCTAGACCACTGAAGCACAACTCGTTCTATGTGTCGCTCCAAGTTCGGCCTGCCACAGTTCCTCCCCTGACTGGGCCACGGAGGGGACCAGGGAGATATTACATGATCTTGAAGTAGCTCATAAAAGTGTACCCAATTCATGGAGCAGGGATGACGTCTTCATTGTGAAATCAGTTTTAGCTCAGCCTCGTCCGCAGCCTCCTCGCTCAAGTGGATCACCCGTTGCCTCACCCAGGAGGTGGCAAGCCCCACATGGGCACTGTCGACCATGACGGCAGGCGTCGCAACCCTCTCCCCATCCTCCCCGTCCTTCTTCTTCTCCTTCCCGTGTTGGCGCCGCTCCCAAAGGCGGCTGCCAAACCAGCCCACAAGACCACCGCCGCGCTGAGGACGCTGATGCCGGAAGGCGCCAACGCCCGCGCCCACGCCATCTGGGAAGGCGAGGCCAGCGACTTCACGGCGTGCCCCAAGGGCTCCACCGCCTCCGCCACACCGGACGTGACGCCGGAAGTAATCGCGTCTGCATGGCCGGGCCGACGTCGGCAAAGTCAGAGGGCAGGCCACCGACGGCAGCGGCGACGGCAATGTCGGTTGGCGGGTAGGCAGGAACGATGGTGGTGGTGGTGTGGTGATGGTCGAGGTAATTAACTCGAACGTACTGGGCACGGAAAATCGGTCGCAGATGAAGGAAGCCGTATTAGGTGGGTCGCTGAGTTGGTATGACAGGCATCTCGTTGTCAGGGCTCGCAACCAGAGGAGAAAGAACACAGAGTGTGCTAGCCGGGGTTTGCGATGGACATCATCGGAATGGTTCATCGCGAAGGGGCCATATCGCAGTGCCCTTATGTGAGTGAGAATGATGGATGATGGACAGCTTCACGAAGGCGAAGAAGAGAGTGGGGATTTTGCTGGAAAGGAGGAGGCATTGCTGTCAAAGCTCAACGCCTGCTTAGAAGCTGTGCGGTAGGAAGTCTGAAGGAACCGTGGAAGAAAATCCTGAATATGGGTGCACTGAAGGCCTAAACCAGATGATGGGAGAGGCGGAAGTAATCAATATGATCTTCCCAGTATGCCTCTCTGCCTCCTTGCTTCCCTCTCACAACCTCTTCTAGGACGACTTCTGGTATTACCTTCCCGCGAATAGCCTCCGTACTGATGCCCATCAAGGGCCCAGTTATGTTGTAGGCATTGACACCTGAGGTCAATCCTTTTCAAGCCACCGAACTTTTAGTGTTGTTTGCTGAGTTGTGCGCCCGAGTACAAGCAATTTGCCTGTGAAGCACAAGGCAACCAGGTCGCAATTCCCGAGCGAGTGATTATGGCCAGGCGTCAACGACTGTCCAATGATTGTTCTAGATCCTATTCTACAAAGCAACAGGTACCTGTATCTCCACGGCAGATGATACCTAGAAGTCTGTGGTGCCAGCAACTCCACATGTGCAAGTTGTGTGGGTTCTTCAAGATTGACCGTATGCGACTCCAATGGTGTCTGCATCGACTCGTCATCTTTATTCCTTGAAATTGTCTTAGCATGATTCCGGCAGAGCCCGTGTCGCCCTCAACCTTTGAAATTCAAATGGCCAACCTACCTATTGATTTCACAGCCGTGTTTGCACAAGTGACCATCTGCTGCAATTGATGCGACTCTCGCAATCTGGTAAGCACCTCGCTACTCCAACTCGGCCGCTATCATCCCAGACTCTCTCTTGGAAAGCGACGGATTCGCCAAGCTTTCATCTTGCGTGGCAGAAGGGGACGTAACGTTATCTTCGGGGATTTTGCTGTTGTATAATTTGTTGACTTGGGTTCCCAACTCCGGTTTGCCCTGATAGGCGCCACTCTGTTTCTGCAGCTCCATAGTTGACACAGGATCTTCCATCTCCGACTTGACTTTCTCAATGGGTTGCGGAGAATTTGAAATAGGTCTGGCACTTTGTTCTGGCTGCGCGTGCGGAAAGTCGTCCGAGGATCGGCGTCTCGAAGCTCGATAGAACCAGAACGCTGCTACGAGCAGGATGAATGAACATGCAACAGAGACAGAGATTGCAACCACGGTATTCTTCGACAGATTTCGACCTTCTTGAACCGTACTGCTTTCCGAAGTCGTCGGAGCAGTCTCGCGAGGTTGGGGTATTGTACCCGGAGATGAAACTGGGCCGAGGCTTGTCGAGGCATCTGCAGTGGTAAGGAGATCTGTAGGCTCCCATACTAGCATTATAGGTGTGGCAGTAATGGTGGCGGAAATGTACTCGCCCGTCGGGTCGATACTCAATTCCATATGAGTCGTTGCTTCATCTGTTGATTCGGCCATGTCTTGATACAGTACTGTGCCTGTTGTCAAGGTTTGTTTGCAGTAGTAGTGAGGCTCGCCAAAAAGCGTGAAATCCCTGCAATGAGTTACTAAGTCAGGCCTGAGGCAGATGGAAGGGTTCCATACAAAGGACAGCAATAAGCTGTGCTCGTCCATCCATTGTCAGCCCTTGCGGGTTGAGTGACCCAACCGAGAGGACAGAAGAGGCCTGGCGAGAAAGATTCAACCTCCCATATCCTTGCGCCTTGTGGTACGCAAAAAGATGTTGTCTTGTCCAAGACTACTGAGAACCGAGAGCTGAAGGATGCGGCCCAAAAAGACGAACTAGCGTCTACCGCTGACTCGTTAGAAAATATATAAGTGCTCAGACATTCAGTCCGAGCAGTGAAGACTGTGGTCAGGGCCGTGGCTCCGGTTCCTGTAGTAGATAGTGTAGTAGTAGTAAGGGCCATGTCTAAGTGAGTGAACAATCGACGATTCCCTACTAGTCCGAATAAAATATGATATGAGCGGAAGTTATCAAAGCGCAAGGTTGATGGTCTTGAGTTTCTTTTCAATCATTCCGAAGCCCAAAGATCACCCGGGTGGATCGACGAGATTGACCCGGAATTGATTCGGTTCCCTGCCTTTGTACGCCATGACACGCATGCTTGAAGCAAACATGTATGGACCTAGGCATGCTCTGGAAATAGATATCCAGCTCGGCAAAGAGGTTGTATTGCCATGCACAAGTGTCACGTGCCACCGCATAGCACCTCTCTAATGTCCATTTTTATCAAGTAATCTATTCTTGCATTGTGCTGGGCGGCAATTTAGGCAGCACAAGCACATGATGAAACGTCCAGGAATTAGAAATGTGGTGGCACTACCAGCCACCCCAAGCAAAAATATGACCACTAGCTTTCCATGGAATCAAGTGGTCGTTGCATGTCCAAGAATATGCCTCGATTCGCACACTACAAGTTAGAAAGGAGAAAAGTGGCAAAGTTAAACCTTTATCGTTTACAGAAATAATACTATTATATTAAGATTCGAAACTTGATTAAAATTAAGAATTCTCTTTCCCTTCTTCCCCCCTCTTTTCACGTCTTTTCCCTGTCTTTTTTTCTTCTCTTTTCGGTTTTCTTTTATTATATTTTCCTTTTTCTTCTTCTTTTTGTATAATCCACTTTATAACCTCTTTTTAATTATTTATAATTCTTTTTCAAATTCTAACTTTTTAACTTTTCTTTAAGAATTTCTTTCGCTTTTTAAGGGGGTAAATAAATCTGAAACTTGCCATTAAGCCCCCTTGGCCAGCACTGTCCAAGAAAAACTATTAACTTCTCTCAATCAGGAAATCGCCCTTCAGCCGTCTGGTTCTGAGTTATAACAACCGCTACATATCTAGGCGGAACTTTGAAGCTCGGAGCACACCTTTTGCAGGCAGTCTGCTGCAAGCCAAAGACCGAGTGCTGGATTGAGCTGCGAGGGGATTCTCAGGCGTCTAATCTATTTCGAAATCGACTGCAATAGTTCACTGAAAGACCTGTCTGCCTTCGTCACACATCACTCCTTTTCATGTCAGAATGTGGTATGAGGTCATTTGAGCAGAACATGGGCGGCAGACTTGAATGTTGGCTACACGTACTAGGAGGGCTCATCGTCTCGCAAATAGACTAATCTTTCTGATCCCTTACACGAAATTTTGCTTAGCTTTAGTGTCAGCACTTGCGCATTGGCTTAATGAAAATTGTCCATATCCTCCAATTCCAAGTAGCTTCTTCTGAATTCAATCACTCTGGCGCTTTATTCATGCATGTAGTCCAATGGCGCTTCTCAACCGTAAGGTGAGGATATCACGCTCATCTTGTTTTTCCCTTCGTTAAAATGTACAAAGACTTTACAAGCCTGCTGACCCCTTGGGAGCTGGGCAGTGAGCTCTCTGGACAGTTTTATTCGAGAACTAAGACTATAGAATGCACGAGCTATGCACCACTCCGGGTATGTAAGCAGCCCAATTCGGGAAGCTGAAAGCCACAGGATGCAGCTGAAAGCCATGGAAAAATGACACATCTTTTCTGCAGAACCCTGGTCATATTACCTTTTAAAAGGAAGCGGGATTGTCTGGGCTGTGGGACTTGAAGAGGTGCAGTCTGCGGGGTAACTATGAACTACGAAGCCTCGCTGATACTTCCGTCGCATTGAGCACATGTGCACCGTACGTGCAATGGTAAATCATCCAGCAAGTGTTGTCAGAAGAAAATTCTCCTCTGGATTTAAAACCCGGATTCAAGTGGAGTCGATGGTCTCCCGAAAGGCACTGCGGTGGCTATCCGGAGCTGCCGCGCTGTCACTGCCAGTGGCGTTTGCGCAGCGGACAGCAGGCTTGCAGGGTGAGTTCGACCTGAATCACCAGTGTCATGCCCGATCACATTACTTAGAGACTGACAGGATCGCTATCTAACCTTGCTCAGGTGCTGTCGCCAATAATACGTTGTGGCTATTCGGCGGACGAGATATTTTGCCGAATGGCAGCGCCTCTTCGCCAGGTATGTATTCAGACGGCTTGCCACAGCCGCACCAAGGATTGCGGAAGATCGTTCTTCATGTGATGAAAAAGGACTTGTTTTTGGCTGATTGAGAGACCCTCTAAGTGAACAATTTGTCCGCGTTTGATCTCAAGGCTTCGTTCTGGGCGTGGACGAACGATGCTAGGACATCGCTCGGCCCACAGCATGACGTGCCTGGCGTGGCCTACGGCACGCTGTGGAGTAACAACATTGACAGGCTCTGGTTGTTCAACGGAGAATCTATATGGCGCTTTGAGACCAAAACCCAGACTTGGAAGGCCCTTGAGCGTACTGGCTTGGGCGCTAATGCTACCACGAGGGTCGGCGGGACCGGCCTTACAAGCTCCTCCACGGCCAGGGGCTACTACCTTGGTGGACATTCACTGCCCGATACGGACGCAGGAGTGGACTCGCCCCTCACCTACCATCACGACCTCGTCATTTTCGACATGGCGACTGAGACGCTGAGGTCTGTCCGCGTTCCTGAATGGGTGCCCGTCATCGCTCCCGCTCTGGTGTACCTTGATGCCGGCAGGGCCGGGCTGCTTGTAGTGATAGGCGGCAAGACCGAGAATCACGGACTCCTGGCATACGAAAGTCTGCAGCAAGTGTATATGTACGATCTCTACTCTAAAAAGTGGTCAACCCAGCTCGCGACGGATACCAACGGGCGGACGAGCAATGTTTACGGCGCGTATGACGTGTATGATCCCGGCATTCCCAACGATCGCTACAACATGTGCGCAGTAGTTGGTACGACGCCTGATCATTCGTCCTTCAATATCTACTTATTTGGTGGACAAAATGACACCGCAACGCCGGGTGATGTATGGGCCCTAACGATGCCAGGGTGAGTTGAAACGACACAAATCCGCTTAAATCTTCGTCCCCCTCGCATCTTCCACGGTCCATTCTGATTCTGGTGAATTTCTTTAGTGCGATGTGGATTCGCATGAAAACAACAGATATAAGTAACAATCCGAAAGCCGGATCAACTTGCAACCTTATTCATGATCGGTATGTGTTCATGGTTGACGGCTGCTGGACAGAGGGAGAGCAAAAATGTCTGAGCTACGGATGGAATCCACTCATATACGACATCACTGCGGACAGCAGTACCCAGGATGCAGATTGGAATTGGTTCTACGACCCCACCGTCGCCGGGTACAACGTTCCTGGGCAGATCTCTGAAGTGCTCGGATCGAGTGGAAGGTAAATCTCTCTTGCCCGCACGTATTCTTGTTTCTCTCAGCCCCTGGAAAGCTAATTTTGAGTCCGTTTTAAAAAGTCCACAATCATGGGGAAACTCTTCATTACGCAGCCCGAAGTTTGTGGCTTTGAACGATAATATACAGCATGCTTTTGACGATCCCGAGGAATCAATTGTTGATCACTGGGTGCTCTCTCTAAAGATCTGCTTGCCGCTTCTCTTTGCCACCCCATTGGTCTTTTTGGGTGCCAACCTGGTGAACAGAAACACCCACAAAGCCTTCAGACGCCAGGGGCTTCACGACTGGAGGCCCGTCAGTCTGCAGACGCCATTTCTTGTCTTTCTCGTTGCTACAACGACAGCGCTGATCCATGTCATCGCAGCACTCTGGCAGATATCTCATCAGGAGACCGTAGACACAACAGGTAAGTATATATGAATTGATCTACCTCAAGGGAAAAAGGATACAGGCTGATGTTTCGAGTTAATTGCACGTAAAGCATGGACAAGCGGAGACTTTGCCACCGGAATATGGACAGGCGATTCCTTGAACAGCACCTTCACGCCCGCCGCTGGGTATGGGAGGCGCATCAGGGGCCTCATAGACTTCTATCTTGACATTGGCGCTTCAGGACAGTGGTCGCGTCACAACACCCTGCAGCGCCTGGGGAGCTCCAGGTACATTGGCTGGACGTACGTGCCGTCTATCGTCTTTGTTCTGTACGGCGTGCTCTGGCAGGTTGTCGACGGCGAGGTCAAACGGCTTGAAAAATACCGACAGCTTGGAGAAACCGGACCCAGCTGCTCGGCTCGACAATCGATCTCTCTCAACTACCACCTCTTCTGGTCCCCTTTATCTATTCTACAGGCACTGCGGTATCGGCAGTGGTCGGTGGCCTTTTCGAGCACAGGCCTAGTCCTCTCTGGCATTATCGCTCCGAACGTCCAGAACTACGTCCTCACGTGGAATATCTATTCCGGCACGGCGTTGATCTGGGGAGGTCAGTGTAACAGACAGGTTGCTTACGCAGACCAGTTCTGGTCAAAGATTCTGCTTGGCATCCTTTTCGCCAACTTGGCTTGTGCCGTGGGTCTTCTCTTTACTTTGCGGCATTCACCCACGAATTTGACAAGAGACCCGCGGGGTCTTTTCAATGCTCTCGTCTTGACTACGAATCAACCTTCTTCCTCTCCAGGGCTGAAACGCCTGTTCGAATCAGATGGCTATGCCGTGTGCGATAAGTTCAAGCGATGCCGGCTTCAAATCAGGACTCTTGGGCCAGAGAACCACCACCGACCATATCTCGATTCTGGGCATGAAGATATTGGCCTCCCATATATCTTCCTGAAGGAGCTGAAGCTTTACAAGAAAACCAAAAGGCTACGGTCGCAGCTCAAGTCTGCTTGGACGAAGCTTCTCTCTGAAAGGAACCTTTTGCTGCTCTGGAACATTATCTTAACTGTCACGCTAGCCCTGACCGCGTACGTGCTAAAGCAGATGTCGACACCAGAGCAGGATTTGCTCCAGAATTTCCATCTCCCTTGGTCCTCAAACGTGTACCTTGTGGTTGGCGTGCTCATACAGGCAAGGACCACACCCCTAAAACATTTATACTTGCACAGCAAGAATTGACGGGAGAAGAGAATGCTGACATAAGCCTGTTGATATACAGTCCTTCTACCAGGTGTTTGAGAAACGCGTTCGCGATGTGACGGTGCCTTACGCCCTGGCTTTCGACGCACCACAACCAGCAAAGGCTCTCTTCGAGGACTGGGACAACACATGGCCGGTCCTAGACGTCGTACAGGCCTTTCTCCATCGCAGGTGGTTCCTCGGGCTGACTTTTCTCGGCACCGTGCTCACATACGGGTATACCATTATGCTCGGTTCGCTACAGGTGTCGGCCTCTTTTTACGGTGCGACCACGTACCACGCCGACAAGGACGGCGTGATGGCCGTTCTGGCCTTGAATTCGTACCTGCTGCTGCTGAGCCTCTGCGCCACCGTTGGACATTTTTGGCGCTGGACCGTCTACTGCGAGAAGAATCGGGCGGCCAAGGCGTGGGATCGTGAAGTGGGAACCCTCGCGACAAATTTGGCCCTGGTGCTGTGGGTGGAGGACGAGCTAAAGAAGGAGGCAAGGGATGCCTGGGACGCTGCCGCGGACGGTATTACCTTCAAGAAGCTGAACAATCCGGAGAAAAGGTATGCTCTCTCACACTGCGGATCGGGTACGGTATCACGTTACAGGCTTGTGTCGTCATGACGTCTCATTCCAAAGATTGGTTCAAAGTTAGATCGCATTTACTGCCGAGACAGCCTTGCCGCGAGCCTCGACCAACTCCCTGGGGCAATCTTGCAGACCCTCTTAATAAAGTCAGATACCGAAGACCATTGCCCGATGATGTCCCACGGGGTGTCTCACGATTCCGTACCTACCCTGCCCAATTTCATAATCGCACTCGGGAGCCTCGCAGTGAGAACCTCGGTGAGAGAGGTATGGGATTCCTTGGTTGCTCCGGGCGAGACACCCCCAACAGAAACGACAGAGTACCTGGTTATGGTAGCTGCCGCCCACGAAGACATCCCAGTATGGCTCCTCGTCTCACGATCCAGTCTTCGCGACCGGGCCGAGTACAACGGGAAGAAACACCCCCAGCTTCCCATTTCCAAGGGGCTGCTGAAGGATGAGAGCTATGGCTATGACACCGCATGAATTTTCTGTTCAATCCGCGATCTAGCCAGTCCCACGGATCTCGAGGAGATCTGCGATCGACTGCGCAAGACTCGAGCTGTCACGGACCCTGGTATCCCCAACATCGGCGAAGAAAAGATGGCAGATCTCTGGAACTAGACTGCCGGACGGATGGAGCACCTCAAAACCATGGGATGAAGCACCGCCGCCACCACCTAAGGAGATTCTTGGTGATCACTTGAGCTCTCGCCTGGATGACCCGACGAGCTCTAATACTTTGTAAATGACGAGAAAGTCGACTACCTGCGTCAAATTCCCACTGGAGGGGTTGCAATGGATTGTAGATGTGGTTGCAAGTTCATAAGCCGGGTGGCCAATGGTTGCTTTGTGTATGGAGGTGACCTATTCAAATATTAAGTTTTTCTGTCTAAAGTATTCGATAGTCTTTCAAGACTGCCTCGCCTACGCCGCCGCCCCTCCAGCTGCGCCAGCGCCAGCACCAATCGCAGCCCCGGTAGCCACTCCAGTGGACGAGGATTCCTTCATGCTACTATCATGAAGATTTGCAATCAGTACAATCATGATCGCTGTCGCCTGGGGCCCAGAAAAAGAATAAATTAGTTTATTGATCCGTAATGTGCGTCCCGCCAACTTTATATCAATTGCAATTGCGTAATCTCACCAACGATGTATCGAAGCCTGGGGCAACGTCAATTTCCCACTGAAGGCTCTTTCCGGGGATGTAAACATCAAGCTTCCGCTGCCTCTTCGTCGTCATTATCACCTTGTCCCTCCAGTACACGTTCGTGCGGAGCTTCCAGATGTCTTGGCCGCGGGCCTTTAGCTGCACGTCGTCCTTGCCATTCCCGCCATGGACACAAATGTCGAACTTGTCCTTGAAGGTGCTCCTCTCCATGTCCAATGTGATGAGCGGTCTATCGTCACCCGCCTTGGCGTTGTCGTGGCCGGGCACATGGACGAACCACGTCACCCCAAACGACTTGCGGTATATCTCAAACAGGGCAAGGCCTGCAGAGTCTGACACAGTGCGTCTCTGCGTCCATGAGGCTGCTTTTCCCTTGCAAATGTACGACGGCGGGGGCTTCTTATTGTTATCATGAGACCCTTCGTTGGCCTCGGAATCTTTACTCCACACGGTGATATCGCCCCCTGAAAAGGACATGCCACGCTGGTTAACGATTAGCTTGGAGGGCTTTGCTGCCATATGCTCGGGGCGCACGAAGATGGGATTCTCGAGAATCGAGTCAAGCTGAGGGGGTGCCATCGTTGCTTTCCACAGAACTACTGAGCGTACGTGGTAATGAGTGTCGAAGAAGAAGATCAATGTTGATCGTGATTAGGCAATAAAAAATGATTTCTGTTGCCTGTCAATGACTCCACCCGAATACCTTGATTTAGGTAAGACAGAGTGGACTCAAAAGAGTCAGGCGATGTAGTTGTGTTGACCGGTACCTTTTAGTGGGCGAAGGATTTGTGATCGGCAGGAGATCGTCACCAACACGGTGAATATTCGGCGCGAGTTGCGTGCACTCGAATTTAGGGGTTCACCTCGGCGGCAGAACTTTCTGGATGCTCGCTCGTACGACCTTTGCTGCTTATCAGCAGCTGAAGAATCGGACACAATGGCGATGAGCATATTCAGATACCAATCGGGAGGAACATGAATAGTGTCAATTCCCAGACCAGTGATTTGTCCCCGTCTACTTCAGCACCGCATATACAAAAACTGATGATTTGCTTATCTTAAAAGTTCAGTTATCCTCCCTCGCTTTAGGAAATGCTAACTTAGCTTAGTAATTTATATAGTTAAGTTAGTAAAGCTTAACGAGCGGAATAATATTTAAAACTAGAAATATATAACATTAGGCACTTAAGAATAAATTTATATAAACAGGAACGCTTTATAGATACTTTTTAATTTAATTATATTTTACCTTACTAATATTAAAAAGAATTATATAAAGAATAAATTAATTTTCTTTCTCTTTTAAATATAAGGTTGAGAGACCTATAATTATATTTCTTTTAAACTAAATTCTATTTAACTATATTATATTTCTATAATTAAGCTTTATTTATTTAAATAAAAGGTAAACCTTTTTAAAGAAACGTATTAAATAATTAATTACCTTTATTCTATTTAGCTTATTATTAATCTTTACTTTATAGGTAATAAACTTTTCTATTTATTTAAAGTAAACCTTATATATCTTTAAGAAAATAATAAATATATTAATTTATTTAAATAAAAAAGAGTTTTTATCCTTATATTTCTTTACCTTAATAAGAAAACCTTTTATTTAAATAAAGATTTACTTATTATAATTAAAGTTAATTTCTATAACTATTTATAAGCTATTAAATTTATATATTTAAATGTTTAATAATAAAATATAATAGCCTTATCTAGGTCTTAAGCGTATATAAGTGCTAATTTAAGCTTAATTAGCAGTTATCTCGGTTTTAATAGCGCGGCAAGCTAAATAATTACTTTTAAATAGTTTTATAAAATAAGGTTATAATAAATATATATTTAAATAAAGCTAAAACCTTAGTTAAAGTAATAGCAGGTTTTTAATATTATTTATTTTAAGTAACTTTTAAAGGCTTAAGTTATATAATATAATTAACTAATAAATAGTAAATATTAATAAATAGCGGATTTTTATAACTTTTACTAACTTTTATTAACCTTAATATTTATATAAAATAAAGAAATTAATTAAAATTAATATTAATAAATGCTAATTAATCCTAATTACTTATTTTTAATTAATTTAATTAATTTATAATAATAATAAAGATATAATATTAATTTAAATATTTAAAGTTTAAATAAATAAGCTTTTTTTTAATATAAATTATATCTTTATTTTTTATATTAATTTTATATTATCTTATTTATTTTAATACTTAATATATTAAAAATTAATAACTATAATATATATACTTTATTAAAAGAAAATAAAATTAGTTTAGCTATTTAAATAATTTAAAATTTAAAAAAAAATTATATAAAGCCTTTATTTATTATTTAAGCTATTAAAATCTTTTATATCTTTAAAACTATATTATATTATAAAATAAATTAATAACGCTTATATAAAGAATTATATATTAATATATATAAATTCGATTAAATCGAAAATAAAATACTTATTTAATATATTATTAAGTAAAATATTTAAAAATATTTTAATATAACTTTTTAATATAGAAAATATAGCTAACCTTTTATTAGTATTATATAATAATAAGCCGGTTAATAAAAACTAAATATAATACTTTATAAAAATATAATTAAGCTTAAAAACTAAATTTAATCGGCTATATAATTATTAAAAAGCTTTTTATAAAGATTTAAAGGTTATTAAAAATTAGTTTTAATTACTTTATAATATAATAGCTAAGTATAAAATTTTAAATAATAACCTTTATACTTTTAATAAAATTAGCTTTATAATAAACTAAATAACCTTAACCTTAATTATTATATATTTTAATTAATATAAAAAGGTTAAATTTATATAGCTTAAAAACCGGAAATAAATAATAGCTATTAAATATATTAATATAAAAGGTTAATATATTTTACTATTTATAATTATTTAAAGTATTTACTATTTTATTAATTAAATAATAAAGTTAAGCTTTCTATTAAGTTAAATAATTAAGCTTATTTTAAATAAATAAATAGATAATAAAACTAATTTAAAATAAATTAAATATTTTAATAGGTATATAATTAAATAAATTAAAGATAAATATTAAATATTTATTTTAAATAAATATAAAAGCTATATATTAGCTAAATTTAAATAATATTATAAAAGAAATAATATTATCTTTATTAATATATTATTATATTTCTTTTATTTACTTTAGCTATTAAATATTATATTATTTTTATTATCGACTATTTTATTTATTTAAGTTTCCTTATTAAGCTAGCATAATAATAAATATTTAAAAAGAATAAAGTATAATATATTTTTTAAATTAATATAATAGGTTTTACTATATAAAACTTTTTAAAGTAATTTATTAATCTTTTATAAGCTTATTTATAATTAAAAGCCGCTATTCTGCGCTAATAGCTATAGCGTTAAGCTGCGCCTAATTTATTTACGCCGGTACTATTAATAAGCTATAAGCTTATCGAGGTTAAAGCTATTATAGGCCGTAAGCAACCTAGTTTAATACTATTAAGTATTATTAGTATACGAAAGTGCTATCGCTATATAACTTAAGCCTTTAAATATAAGTTGTTTAAAATAAGCGATATTAAAAAGCCGCTATTGCTTTAACTAAAGTTTTAGCTCTGCTTTATAAATATATATTTATCCACTATAACTTTTTTTATAAAACTATTCGAAAGCAATTATTTAGCCGAAATTAAGATAACTATTAATTAAGCTTAAACTAGCACTTATATATACCTAAGACCTTTAAATCTATTAAGCGAGTTTATAGCTATAGTTAAAATAAATTATAAGTAAGGCTACTATATTCCATTATTTAAATATATAGATCTAATAGCTTTATAGCTATAGAAATAAACTTTATTTATAATAAGTAAAGTTTTACTTAGGTAAAAAGTTTTTTTATTTAAATAAAAAAGCGTAAAAATAAAAACCTTTCTTTATTTAAGTAAATTAATATATTTATTATTACCTTAAAAATATATAAGGTTTATTTTAAAGAAATAGATAAGTTTATCGCTTATAAAGTAAAGATAAATAATAAGTTAAATAAAAAAAGGAGGTTAATTATTTATTATACTTTTTTAAGAAGGTTTACCTTTTATTTAAATAAATTAGAGAGATAAAGCCTAGTTATAGAAATATAATATAGTTAAATAAAATTTAATTTTTAAAAAAAATATAATTATAAGTCTTTTAACCTTATATTTAAAAGGGATTATTTTTATTATTAAATTATATATATAATAATAAGATTAATCTTTTTATTTAAATATTAATTAACTATATTATTAAATTAATTTTTTTTATTATATTTAAGGTAGCTTATAATAAGGCTTATATAAAAAAAAATATAAAAGCTAGATTTAAAAAGGCTAAAATTCTTTTTATAAAATTTAAATTTTATTATTTTTAAATAAAATATTTATTTATAAAGTTTAATATAAGCCCTTTTTATATCGCTATTGAAATAAGAATTATAAATATTATTTAACGCTTATTAAATTATTTAATAATTAAGTTTTATTAAACGTAAAATATTTATTTATTAAAGAAGCTTTTCTATATTAATTATTTAAATACTTAAGAAGTTTTTAAAGAATATATAAGTAATAGCGTATTAGATTACTTTTTTAAATAATTAGGTTTATATTTTTAAAGAGCTTAATATTAAATTTATTAAATATTAAAAAGCTAAAAGAAGTTAAAGATAGCTTAAAGGGGTACTTATTATTAAGAAATTTTAGATAATAATTTAAAAAAAATAAAAGAAAAAGTAATTAACTAATAAAATAGCTAATAATAATAAAAAGATAGTTTATAATAAGATAAAGTATAATATAAGAATCTATAAAAAAAATATAAAAAGGTTTAATTAATTAAATTTTAAATAAATAAAAATATATTTTTAAATAGTTTATAATAAACTATATAAATAGTTAATTTAGCTAATATAAGTTAAAGTTAATTTTATATAGCTAAAATGCTTTATTTTAATAAAAGATTTAATTTTCTTATTAAAAAATATTTATTTTAAATTAGTATTATAGTTATATAAACTATTATAAATTAAATAAATTAATTAAAAATAAATAATTAAAATTAATTAATACTTATTAATATTAATTTTAATTAATTCCTTTATTTTAAATAGGTATTAAAATTAATTAAAGTTAATAAAAGTTATAAAAATCCGTTATTTATTAATATTTACTACTTATTAATTAACTATATTATAGTTATTAATTTTTAATATTTTAAATTAAATAAGTAAAATAAAGCGAAATTAATATAAAAAGTTAAGATATAACTATTATTAAAAAAAGCCCCTTTATTAAAAGTTAATTATTTTAAACTTCTTTATAGCTATCTCTACCCTTTTAAATTAATTAAATTAATTAGAAATAAGTAATTTAAATTAATTAGCACTTATAAGTATTAATCTTTATTAATTTATTCGCTTTATAAAGATATTAAGGGTATAAAAAGTTAATAGTTTTAATAAAAGTATTTTATAATATATTTTATCCTATAATATAATAAATTATATTAACTATTTTATTTTATTTTTAAATTTCTCTATTAAGCTAGAATAATAATAAATATTTAAAAAGAATAGAGTATGATATACCTTTTAAAATTAATATAATAAGTTTTACTATATAAAACTTTTTATAATAACTTATTAATCTGCTTTTATAAGCCTATCTATAATTAAAAGCTACTATTTTATATTAATAGCTATAGCATTAAGCTATATTTAATTTATTTACGCCGGTGCTATTAAGGTTAAATCTATTATAGGCTATAAATAACTTAGTTTAACGCTATTAAGCATTATATAAAAGTGTTATTACTATATAACTTAAATATAAGTTACTTAAAATAGGCGATATTAAAAAGCCGCTATTATTTTAACTATTTTATAAGATATATATAGGTTTTAAGTTTGCTTAAATATTATATTTATTTAATAAAATTAAGTAATATAACCTTATTCTGCTATATTATAAGATTACTTAAAAGTAATTATTTAGCTTACCGCACTATTAAAACTAAAATAAATATTAATTAAGCTTAAATTAATATACGCGCTTAAAACTTAAGTAAGGCCACTATATTTTATTATTTAAATATATAAATTTAATAGCTTATAAATAGCTATAGAAATAAACTTTAACTATTATAAGTAAATCTTTACTTAAATAAAAAGTTTTCTTATTATAATAAAAAAGTATAAAAATAAAAACCTTTTCCTATTTAAATAAATTAATATATTTATTATTACTTTAAAGATATATAAGGTTTATTTTAAAGAAATAAAGAAGTTTATTAACTATAAAATAAAAATTAATAATAAGCTAAAAGGAAAAAAGAATATTAATTATTTAATACGCTTCTTTAAAAAGGTTTACCTTTTATTTAAATAAATTAAATAAATAAAGCCTAGTTATATAAACTTAATATAGTTAAATAAAATTTAATTTTTTTAAAAAATATAATTATAAGTCTTTTAGCCTTATATTTAAGAGGGAAGATATTTTATATTAAATTTATTTCTCTATTAAGTAAATTAAAGCTTTAACTTTCGCTATATATTTATATAAGAAAATTTGAAATTACTTATAAATAGTTAGTTAAGTAAAATATATTTAATAAAAAGCTTTTAAAATTCTATTTTATCTTCTTTTTATATATAATAAAAAGATAAATCTAACATTAATAAAATTTATTTATTTAAATATATAACGGTTTTATAGCTATTAAAAAGTATATAAATATTATTAAAATTTCTTAATATTTTTATTATATTTAAGTTTATAAGCTTATATATATAATTACGTAATATAATATTATTTAGATATTTCTTAATATATAGGAAATGTACTTATTCATTTAATATTTAAACTTTGGAATTATTTAAATTTATGTAGATTTGTTTATAGGGGGCTAAAAAGTGTGTGTTTTATAGTGTGTTTGCACCAGAAAGTCGGTGGGCCAAATCAGGGGGTGGGTCAAATGTGGTGAGGGGACGTTACGATCGTGAATGCAATGGGGAAGAAAGACCCTGAGCCAAGGGTATGTGTAGCAAAAAAGAAAGTTATTTTGAGAGAGTGGTGAGATATGTTTGCACTTGTTGAACAACTTCCGAAGTATTAAATAATCAACTTTATAACATTGAAGCCTCAGTATCCACCTCACTCGATATCCGGTGTTCCAACCCGGACTGTAGAACCAACAGACTGCAGGCCTCGTCGGCCTCTCCCCACGGGAGACCAAATGGACTGGGCCGCAATCATGCTTCAAGAAGTCCTTTGAGGTACATTAGACCTTGAATTTCCACAGCTTCCGTTCGTGATTTCAGATCGAAGCTAATGGAGTGGGGCGGGTTGTTTTCCAAGACTCAGTGGCCACACCTCATTCGACGCTCATTTCCACCACTGCATTGGCAACTGCTGATGTGGACTCAGATACCCCGACCCTATCATCTTTTGCGACGAAAGACCTAGTTGAGCGGCCATGCTTGATCGGCACTCACTCTGCAGGGGCCAACGGCAGCCTGCAGCTAGTGTTGCATCGCTAAGGCCATTGCCGAAAAGATCAAGGTGAAAACTTGGCACGGTTAATACGATAGAACCGGAAGAGGAATTCCCCATGAGGCATCAGAGTCTTGGCTTTCGCGAAAGCGGAGCTCACTACTCGTCGAATCCATCAATGAAAGCACTTTGCAATATCTCAGCAATTTGCTCGCTGTAACACTGGATCTGTTCCATATGTCACCCCCTCTCCCAAGCTGGGCAGCTCCACCACCTTGACAACCTTATTATGAACTGGACCATCTGGGCCATCAACTCGGTGGTGCTGAAAATGGGTTGTTGGCCAAATACGAGGCGCAGCATTGAACAAGTACTTAAATTTGCAGCCAGGTCCCCGACCGATCGTCCGCAGGACAACCCGCCCCTAGGTTCGAGCAGTGGTCGCCGTCTTTCAAGCCCTTCTTTGGTTGTCCGCATCAGTCGTTACTCGCATCAATATGTTGTTCACGAGACAAGCCCTAGCCGTTGCATTGTTGCAGGCTCTCGGTGTTACTGCAGCGCCAGTTGACTCAACACCAGTGCACAAACCCGCAACACCGGCACGCCAAGCAGCAGCACCGGCAACCTTCACCGCAAACCCCAGCATTGGTCCTGGAGGAAGCACATTCACAGACTCAGCGCACTTCCGCGTCTATGGAGCCACGGGGACCACCGCCACGAACGCGCTGAACATGCTCGAGGCTGCTTACAGCTGCTTCGTCGACACTCTTGCCTGGCGCTCTTCGGGTCTCTCTTACAATGATGCATCCGACGCCGGGCCATGGACCAAAGTCAATGTGTACTCTGTTTCAACGCTGCCAGGAGCAGCTGGCGTCATGAATTCTGACTACAACACTGGCATGAGCTGGCTTGAGGTCGTCAATACGGATCTGGCAGTGCCCGGAGTCACCGTTCACGAGTACGGTCATGGCTTGACTTATCATGAGAAGAACTGGGTGAACCAGGGCCGCACAGGAGCATGGTGGGAGACTGTTGCCGAATGGGTGGCAGATACTTACAAGACTTCTCCTCTTTGTGACAGTGCCAGGTCTAAATACGGCCAGTCCACCAGTGCCACCGAGATCAACCTCAGCAAAGTCATTGGCGACTCGTTTCAAGTCCTCGTAGACGGATCTTCTGAGTCTGGAAACTACTATGAGGCTTGGCCATTCCTCAGCTTCCTGACGTACAATCTTGACAACTTCGCCGGGCTTGGCACAAACACGATCCGGGAGTCCTTCCGCCAGTACAGCAAGGGCAGCAACGAAACCCCACTTCACACCTTCGCCCGTCTTTCCACTGGTGCCACTATCCAAACGGTTATCGGCCGGTACTGGGCGCGCATGGCATACGTTGACATCGGCCACCCGACAGCCCAGTCCGTCTTCCTCAGCCAGCGCGGCCAGATCAACTACACCAACCTCGACAGCCAGGGCAACGGCGTCTACAAGGTCAAGGCGGCCCGCCAGCCTCGCTACATGGGCGCCAACATCATCCCGCTCAAGAAGTCCGGCGCAGTCAGCGTCACGGCCAAGATCACCACCAGCGGGGCTTACACCGCCACCATTGCTGTGCGCGACACCAGCTCCGGGGCTACGCGCTACGTCGATTTTGCCAGCGGCTCGGCTTCCACTTCGGTCACCAGCTCTGAGGAGGCTTCTGTTGTTGTTGCCAACACCCCTGCTCTTATCCAATATGACCCCTTCAGTCTCGGAAGTGATGTCAACGCGGGCATGGACTACACTCTGACTCTGACTGGGGCTACGGCATAGGGCTGAATTACCATTTATGATTCAGGTGGCCGTGACGTCGTTCAATGGGTCGGAACGAGATGCGAGAAAGTTTTTTTTTGGCACGAGTAATTCATAATTTCACCTTTCCTCTGGTGTACATACTTTCAAACTCACCCGATTCTGATAATGAAAGCACCAATCTGCCAATAATATATGCAAATTTCAAATCCTAAATCGTGTAGAGTGCAGCGCCTTTGTTTCCATCAGTATGTCAGCCGTTTCCGGTCCGCATGCCGACTGGGCCCAGCCAATACGACTTTGTGCTTTGTTCGGGAACGTGACAAAATCATTATGGCAAAACCAAACCAGCTTCAATAATCCAATCGTGCGGAATACATTTAAGCATATTGAAGCAACGACCTCCCCACCATGAATGCGAAGACCTAAATTATCAACGAGAAGATGAACGATGTCCCTCCTGCCACACCGCAGCAGGTGGCCCGAAATGCCCAGCCGATCAACGTATGGTCTCCCGGCACCCCGAGGACGCCATCACAGATAGCACGCGTGAGGTACAGAGAGAATCAATACTTCAGACTCTGGCGAAGTGGACGGAAAGACGACTGGGTGCCGCCACAATGGCGCATCCGCCTGGCAGATCTACCGCCCAGGCGCGACGGCGCCTGGGACGGGCAAATGTCGACCCCGTTGTCCGGAGCGGCGCGCCGCCGCACAGAAAATAGAACAAGCATCCGATATTATGCCTCGGGTTCGGGGTCTGGGGCGCCTTCCTTTATCGAAAGACCCACAAACAGGATGCTGGCGACACTCGAGGGTGTGTCGCTTGTCAAAATACTCGGGTACGGCGGTCAAGGAGTTGCATGTCTCGTGGAGGTCACCGATCGACAGGGAAACTTGAAAAGGGCCGTGATAAAGATTAACATCGAGGATGATGACTGGGCTACACAAGATATGCGGACAGAAAAGAATTGGCAAACCAGCTTGATGAGAGCCATGCATGTGGTGCAACTGATCAAATGGTCTACTTTGAGGGGCGACCCAAGGACGGCGGAGGATGTACAGGTTGATGTCAACCCAAGGTTTTATTTCATGGAGCTGATGAGGAATGGCGATCTCCACGGTGTGATCGGCCGGGCTGGAAACAGTGGGCAAAAGCTGCCCAATAGAATGTTATGGAAGATCTTCGCATGCCGTATGTCGCCCAAATGCCATGTACTTTTTGCAAAGCTGATTGTTTGCAGTAATTCGAGGCTCTATTGCTATGCGGTATCCACCAAGGCTGCGAAGAATCGTATCACCGACGCAAGAGGACTGGGTTTCAGACAGTGGACCTGAGGTATTAGAAGAAGTACCAGCAGACCCTGGTGTGAGAACGACACGAAACTACGATTTGGTACATTTTGATCTTGATCCAAAAAACAGTGAGTATCGCACAATGTTCCCTTTGCTGCCCCACTCTCTCCGTGGAAAGAAGCGCGCCAAATACTGACTCTGGACTTAGTATTTGTAGGAGATTTCGACAACCGGGGCCATGAACATGTTCCACGTTTCAAGGTAATTTCGACCATTCGATGAGTCAATCTATAATCTAAATGGCACATGTGCAAAACGGGCTGGCTGATGGAGTGGTTATTTTCATAGGTTGCAGATCTTGGTCTCTCCGATAGAACCACAGGAGAGTTGTTGACAACCCCGTGAGCATCCGACGCTGCTTCGAGCCAAAAGAATTCCAACTTCAGGGATCATTTCAAAGTGCTAATTCATAATGACAGATCAATTTGGACAACACGGCAACGAGGCAAGTCCGACTTCTACCTCCCGGTGAGTCTAACAAACAATTGAGTTACCAGCGCGATCACCAGTGCGGTTGCGACTATCAAATTCAGCCTATAAGAATTCTCATTTTTTTATCATCCCAACAGGAACAATATCATCGAGAGTGGGAATGGGCTGGAAGCTCCCCAAGCCAACAACAGCCTACGCTGCAAATAGCCGCTAATTACGGATCATGGAGCAACGTGTATCATATTGCAATGGTAAGCTGGCATGCATCCAGTCTCACACCTGAACCATCGTGGAACTTTGATCACCTGGGCCCTAACATCTCGAAGTGCATGCATATGCTGATAACACTATACTCATTTCCCTACCCCCCACATACCGTGGGCCCATTCAATGGCCAGGGCCTGCCAGAACCATATGCGAGCGTAGGACCTATACGCGACCACGGCGGTGCGCAGGTACAGCCATTCCATACGAACGGCGCCGAGTTGGTGGCCGAGCAAGGACTCGATACGCGGCTAAGAGACCTCCTCATGCGGTGTCTTGCTCTGCTGCCCGCACAGCGTCCCGGCCTGGTCGAGCTGGAAGCATGGGCTCTTGACGCCGAAACAGACCCGACATTTTTCGATGACATCGGGGGAGACTTGACTTCGCGGGAACTTGCGGAACAGTTTATATGTCGGCCGGGAAATGTGAGTGCCCTTTCTAAGCCCCCTTTGGATCATCACAACTGTGCTGACCGGACATGCCTGGCCGTGACAGCCCCCATCTGCCGCAACAGTCGTTCCTCAGCCAGGCAGCACCGCGACATCTCAGGGAATAGCAAACGCCATGAATAACTTGGCCAACTTGAGTATCGGAAGTGGCAGCAGGTCGAATTGAAAATGTACGCATCGTGAGACTCGCGGTCATCAGGCCGCAGGCCGGAACGATGGTAGTAGAGATGCAAGACCTTTCCGGGGTTCCATGATAGAACAGTCTGTATCAAACGGATAGATGTTGCTGCAAGAAAAGGTTTGAGCTAGACACTCCATATTCCGAGCTCACCATAAAAAGCGATTCTGTTAGAATATTCTAGACACCTATGCTTATTATAAATACGGGATATCTTATTTCCTACTATTTCCCCGTAGTAAATCAGATATATCTATATATAAGGGGTATTGCCCCCATAGTCTAAACTATAGCTAGCCTAATAGATTAAGCGTTTAATCTAATAGATTATAACCCCGGAAGCTCTACCCTACTTTTCTTTTAATTAAACTAATTAAAATAAATACTAGTTATATAATACCCCCTAAAGCTACCTTTCTAAAATCTTCGATAATTATATAATACCCCTTAAAGCCACCTTAACTAAAACCTTTAACTAAATTAACACCTTTATTAAAAGCCGAGCGTTTTATCGAATTACCTAATTAGGCTAATCGATAAGCCCTTAACTAATTATAGCCCTTAATTTAACGTTATCCTATTAATTAAGTCTTTTTAAGCCGGTAACCGTATAATTACCTTACTTAACTTTACCTAAATATTTCTTAATATTTCAATAATTATTTAATTAATCTATTCAAAACCTATATTATTTAAAAGCCCTTTTCTTACTTTATATTACTATTAACTCAGATTTCGAGATTTTTTATTATATTAATTTATAAATAATAAATAACCTTAAATCCCTTATATCGATTTATTCTTTTAATCTAATATAACCTTTCCTTTACTATTATTCCTATAATCCTTTATTTACTTTAATAATAGCTTCCCTAAATAAATATAATATCCTAATACTTAATAATATAAAAAACTATATTTATTAAAGTATAAAAATTAAGGCTTAGCTAAAAAGGAAGAATATTATCGGAAATAACCCCGATTTACTTTTTTAGGGCTTATTTAAAGTTTAAAATAGAAAAGCCCTTATAAATATTAAGCTAATATATAGATAAGCGCTTATTATATTTATTAAAGATATAAATAATATATAAAAGGTATAGGATATTTTAAAATCCTATTATAAGCTTTTCGGCTTTATAAGCTAATATATACTTTATAAAAAGTTTTTTAATATTACTCTCGATAATTTCGAAAATATAAAGTAATATATTAATAAAATAAAGCTTCTTTTTAAAAATTTAAAGGTAAATAATATAAAATTACTTAAGTAAATCGTTATAAGCTGGATTTTCTATAGCCTTAATAATAAATATTTTAAATTTATTTAAAATATAACCTAAAATCTTTATTAAAATTCCGAAGCCTACTTTATAGATATACTCTTTTTTAGCCTACTAAATAAAAGCCGAGGGAAAACTTTAAAAAATTTCTCGGAAAAGGCTCTATATATTAAAAGAAATAAGTCGAAATCTTCGACTATATATAGCAATTATAAGCTAAAGGGCTATATTTAGGAAAACTATTATTTTCTTTTTTTAAAAAAGGTACCCTAAAGCTAGAAAATAAAGAAAGCTGCTTAAGAAAAAGAAAAAATAAAAATATTTGCCCTTTTAAGGAAAAATCTTAATAAGAAAAAATATAAAAGAGCTATAAAGGTATTCCTCGCCTTATTTACTAGTAATAATACTTCCGAAGCTATAAAAAAGTCTTCTAAAGCTAAGAATATAGCTATAGCTATAGATAATTTAAATAATAGCTATAATTAAGATCTTATAAATCTTTCAAATTTATTATTCGATAATTCAATAGAAATAAAGGTAAATAACCTATATACCCTATATATATATACTATAATAGCTAATAGCTTTATAGGAAATTTAAAATATATAGATTTTATAAAGATAGCTA
>JALPVH010000335.1:0-61326 GCA_023242295.1 Diaporthe ilicicola | reverse complement strand
AAGGTTTAAAAGGTTATTTATATTTAATTATTATAATATTATTATTAATTAATATTAATATTAAAATATATTTTTAGCTTATAATAAGCTATATTAAAAGTATTATTATAGCTAATATAATAGATAAAATAATTTATTATATAGCTTTTAAAAATTTTTAATAATATTATATAAAATTAGCCGGATTTTATTTTATTATATCTATAATAAAAAAGAAAGATTTATAACTTATTATTAAAAAGGTTATATACTTTTCTATTTTATTTATAATTATTATCTTAACTTTTTATAAATTTTAAAATTCTTTTAAAATTAAATCTTTTATTAAGGTAAGGCTAAAAAAAAAGGTATCGGTAAAGGTTATATAATACTTCTGCTATTATAAATACCGAATATAATATTTTTTTTAATAGTATAGGATATTTATTACTTATAATTATTAATATTTATAAATTTCTTAATAATTTTCTTTTTAAAAGCGAAATTCCTATAAAATAATAAAATTATATAAAGGTTAATTTACTTTTTTATATACTTCTTCTTCTACTTATAAAAAAAAAGGGCTTAAAAAAAAGAAAAAGCTTAAGATAAAGAAAAAGCTTAAAAAAAAGAAAAAGCTTAAAGGGGGTAAAGCTACTTTTAATATAATTTTTACCGCTTATAATAAAGTAGTAAAAAGCTATTTCCTAGCTATTAAAATAAAAATATCTTTAGATTAATATTATAAAAAAAGTTAAATACCAGTTAAAGTTAAAGCTAATTTTTAATAAAAATAATAAGTTATTTTAAGTTATATAAAGCTTAACCGTTTTTTATATTAAAAGATATTTATTATTATTTTTAAAAAAAATATAAATTTTTAATTATTTTTACTATACTTTAAAGTTTTATATCTTTTTATTTAAAATTTATTTTAAAAAAAAGTAGATTATAAAATTACTTTTTAATTCTCTTATTATTAATTTTCGAATAAATTTCTTTTTTTTAAAAAACTACTTTTAATTTATAAATCTATTATAATTTAATAATATTAAATATTTTTATAATTTAATTCTTAAAATTACTTTAAAAGTAGGTAAAAAGGATATTATTAATAGCTTTATTTTCTTAAAGCATATTTACCTTATAAATAAGGTATATAATAAGCTTTATAAAAAATCTCTCTTTTAATTCTATAATTAAATTAATAAGGGTAAAGTTTATAACTTTTTATTTTAAGAATTTAACCTTTAAGTAAGCCTTTTTAAGTTTTTATATATATACCTTTTTCTATTTATTATAAGCGGGATTTATAAATTCTTTAAAAGAAAATATTTTTAAAGTTTTTTATTTTTAAAAAATATTATAATATTTACTATTATAGCTTATAACCGGCTTAATAAATTATTTACCTTTAAGTAGTAATTTTCGGTAAGCGGAAATATTACTATATAATTTAATTAATAAAATTATTTCTTTTTTAAGTTAATTAAGAGAGATAGTAATTAATAATAGCCGCCGCCGGTTATTTAAAAAAAAGGGTAATTATTTAAAAAAAAAGGAAAAATAAATAAAATTTATTATAATAATATTATTATTATTATTATTAGCAATAATAGTAATATTAATACTTATAATATTAATAATAATAAAAAAAGGAAAGAAAATAAAATAAATAAGAATAAAAAAAAATATAAATTATAAAAAAAATATAAAATATAATAAAATTCCCGGTTAAATTTATATAAAAGTAATAATTCTAAGTTTTAAAGGTATATTAATATAATAAAGATAGATTAAATAATAATATTAGCTAAATTATTTTAAATATATTTTAAATACTATAAATTATTTAATAAAATTAAATTAATTACTTTTCCGGCTAACCTATAATATACTTTATATAAGGAAAAGATAGAATTTTTATATTAATTAAAGTTTCTTTTCGGTTTTAAGCTTTTAAGGATTTTAATTTATATCTATTATAAGGGTAGAAAGAAAGGGCTAAGGGAAGGGAAAATTAAAGAAGTATTTAAAAAAGGGAGGGTTAAAGGAAAGGGCGCTTTTAATTATAGCATTTTTTTTAGCTTAGGCTAAGGAAAAGGTTAAAAAAGAAAGGGATTATAATATATAACTATAATAGCTATTTAGTAAATTAATTAAAAAAAAAAGCTTATTAAAAAAAAATTAATAATAAAAAGAATAAGCGCGATAAAGTATATTAAAGGTTATAAATATTTTTATTAATAGTTTTCTTATATAAAGAAACTTAATAATAATTATAAACGGTAGCTAATAACTAATTTTAATATTTTTTAAATATAAATAATAGCTACCGAAATTAAAAATACTATAATTTTAATATAGAAATTATTATTTAATTAATATAAGTCGGAGCTAATAATAATAAACTTATAATTAATAATAATTAAGGTTTACCTTTTTAATTTTATTATTAAAGATTACCGAGTAATTACTAATTAATATTAATTAAGCTAGGATATATATATATAAAAGAAAATAATAAGTAAAAATAACTTAATTAATTAGATTTTATAATTATTATTAAGTTAAAGCTATTATTAAAAAGGTAATAGCTATAAGCTAGTTTATAAGGAGTATTTTAGCCGGATTATTTATTAGGCCGAGGGGTTATAGCTAATTAATTAGCTATATTTATTATAGCTAACTATTGCTATTTCTATATTAACCTTAACCTATTAAAGTAAAATTTAGAATTGCTTACTAGCATTATTATTATAAATAAAGGTTAAAACTTATTCCGATACCTTTAATTTTATTATTTATAGTTATTTTATAGGGTAAATTAATTAAGGTAAGATTATTTAAATTATTATTTTTAATGTAATTAGATTATAATAATTAGTAATTTATATAGAGTGTAGTAATTAGTTTAAAATTTCGAAATTAATTTTTATATCTGCTATCTCGATTTATTCTCAAATACTAAATACTAAGCCCCGAATTAGCAGCCATTTTAGGATAATATTAATCATTAAATGGATGCTTCGAGTCGAACTTGTGAATTAATCAAATGCATCCATCTGTTAGGGTGTATTTTAGTTGGAGGGGGGTGGGGTTTAAGGGTATTCTTTGGCGAGATACCCTAACCCTCTGAGTGAGATGGCGTGTATTTCTTACTATATGTTAATTGAAGACCGATCAAGGTATATCAACTCAGGAAGTTGTAAACAATTTACTGAATGAATCATAGTTGTATATCACATTAAATTTTCAAGTATGTCGATTAGACTGGTAGTGCAGGTGAGATGGTCCAACGAGGCAGGGAGAGAGACATGTGCTCAACCATGTGATGGCTGCCTAAAGCTGTGAGCGCAACACCTACCCGCAGCAGGCTGCAGGCCACGACGGCGCGTAACAATTACCCGCTCCCCGCCCCTGTCTCAAGGTCCTCAATTACAAGAACGTCACACGCCGATGATCGCTGAGCAGGCAGAGAGAGAGAGAGAGAGAGAGAACTTGAGGCTGAAAAGGGACGCAGTGGCACAAGTGTCATCTACCGGCAATTAAGTCTACATCAGAAAGGGAGCACAGCACCCACTAGACAGCCAACGTGCATATGTGCCGAGTGACACCCCAGGTGCGTAGGTACCCTATCGCACGAGGGGTTCACCTCCTGCCTCCCGCCTCACACCTCCGGCCTTCCACCTCACACGTCCCACGTCCCACCTCACGCCTCACGCGAGGCTCTCACACGAACCCCCTACCCCCGCGCAGCCCCAGCCACACCGACCCGGCGGAGGGAAAAAAAAAAAAGGAACAGACAGGTCCTTGCATCACGGTTACTGCAACCACTGTGCTCAGGTTGTTATTTCCCGAAGCTCCTATTTTGGGTCTCGCCTGCCCGCCTGCCGCAGCAGCTGCCTGTATTCCTGTTCCTGTCACCATCCGACACCACTGAGCTGGCTGGGTGACGGAGCACAGGCAAAAAGTGACAGCAGGGTGTGTCTCAGAAGTGAGGTGGCACACCCAAAGCCTTGCCAGGACTGATCTATCACGTCGCGCCCTGCCCACCATCACCCCACCAGCTCACCACTTCACAATATCCAACCTGAAGGCACCCACCCCTACAGATGCGCATCGACAGCCAGCCAGCCATGACGCGTGACACAGAAAACGATGATGAGACGACAACGTCCGACGTAAGCGGGCCGGAAGACACCACCCGTCGCACGGCCACCTCATCAGCAGCACGCAAGGGTCAGGACGGGGCGAAGCGCCGCCCCAAGGGCAACGGCAAGGCTTCCCCAGGTCCCAGCGTGGCAGGAAAGGCTAGGCAGGTGAGGAAGAAGGCAACCGAGGAAGAAGGCTCTGAGACCGCTTCCGCGTCAGAGGCCGACGAGGCTGCGGCGGCAGCGGCAGCACCTGGGCGGTCTAAGCGAGGGGGCACCGCACCAAGAGGTCCCAAGCAACGAGGCACACTTGCAGCCTCGCGATCGCCAGCTCCACGGAAATCGGGCACCGAGGCACGGCAGGCTGACGAGGACGCGCCAAACGCCTCCCCAACGCCTTCTCCTCGCCCGTCCAAAGCGATCGCGCCGCAGAAGACGACCGGCACCGGGGACGCAGCATCCGCGTCTCCTACGCCGTCGCCGTCGCCGTCGCCACCAGAATCACCAGCCCCACCCCCAGCGTCGCCAACACCGTCAGGATCGCCGGCTCCATCGGCATCGCCAACACCGTCAGCCTCGCCGTCACCACCAGGATCGCCGGAGGCCCGAGAAGAAGCAGCCCCTGCCAGGATCAAGGGCGGGCTGGGGCGTCTGGGCGCAGCCAGACGTGCCGACGAGGATGGGCCAGCGGCGGGGAGATCACCATCACCCGAGCTAGAGCCAGGCGGCAGCCAGCACCCGCCGCCCAGGATGGGTAGGCTCGGCAGGCTAGGCGGCCTCAAGGGGAGGAAGTCCCGTGGCGGCGAGGATGGCGGAGCAGGGCCGGTGTCAGACGCCGGGGACTCCGAGAGGGGATCTCCCAATGCCGAGGCCACCGGGCGGGGCGGGAAATCGGATACTATCGAGGAGGTTAAAGTTGAGACCCCGGATGACAGGGCCGCCCGCAGACGAGCAGAGCTAGCGAGAGAGCTGGAGAGGAAGACTGCCGCTGGACCGGCCAAGAAGAAGCGGAGGTTTTGAGACGGGTTCGTCGAAATTTCACAGCAGTAATGTTCGTCAGAGAGTCTTACAAAGATCCCGTGTGGAATTGTTATTTACAAGCTGGTCATTCTAGCGAAGATATATCCAAGAAACTCGCCCTTCAGCATGCCGCGTCTGACCACCTAGAGCATTGGCTGGCACGAGACATCCAACGCAGTCTCATTGACGTTCAGGCAGGACGCATCGTTGACCCCCGCGGGACTCACTACGTCGATGTTCTCGGCGTATATGTTCCCGCAAACCTCCTTACTTGAGCAGGCGAACGTCCCAATGTCAGGCGAATACTTCTTACTTGTGGTGCCCTTGAAGTTGCGGAAGTAGATGTTTTCAATCGTCAGGGGCGAGGGATACTCCAAGCACAGAGTGAGGTTCTTCTGCCCGTAGCACTGCGTGATCTCAATAGCATAATCCACATTGTCGATGAACATGCCATCGTAGGTGATGTTGTTCACGCGGCCGCTGCCGCCGCCCCCCTGCAGGTCACCTGACAGCGCAGAGGGGGTGTTGGGCCAGACCTTGATGCGGGCACCGTCCGAGGCGTTATGCATCGAGATGTTGGTCACGAGGACATTCTCCACAATGTCATACTCTCCGACATACTGGCCCAGGGAGCCGACGCTGATCCCGTGGGAGCCGTTGCACCAGAGCGACTCCACGAGGATGCTGGTTGAGTTGGGCTTGAAGGACACACAGTCATCACCGTTGTTTATCACCGAGTTCATGATTGTAATGTCGGATGACCTGTAGGTATCCCAGCCGTCCGTGTTCTTCGCCACGTTGGAGCTCGATGAGAATCCAGAAATATCAAAGTCGTTAAACACGACATTTGTGGAGTTGGCAATGAACGTGTAGTATTGTGGCGAGTACCTCAGCACAAGGTCGCTCAATATACTGTTATGCAGGCCGTCGATGCCAATGCTAAATGGAGAACCGGGCCGTCAGCCTCCTGTCGTCCACAACAGCCACGACAGTCCTCAAGACGGGATAAGTGGGGAACTCACAGGACTGGGCGCAAGATGTACTGGTCCGCAGCATAAAGATCATACCAGGTCTGGCCGTTACCATCGAGGGTACCACCTGTGAAACATGATTAGCCTCAATGTATGCATGAAGTCAACGTTGTACGACGGCCGTCATCGTCACGAAACCTGTGGGGCGCCGGCCTGGGACGAGGCAGCCACGATGGGGAGTAAACGAGTGGCTGGTGTAATGGATGCGTCGCCCAGCTTCCGTGAGGCAGAAGAAGACAGTTCCGGCCTTGTGATCTGAATCACATGCGGAGAGACCAAGGCGTTGGTTGACCAGCGGTAGCCTGTGGTTGCCTTGTGCCGCCACAACGCGGAAGGACGGAGTTGTGACGTTTTACAACAGTACACCGCGGCAGCCCGTTCGTCCATTAACCTATCCATGAAGTCGTGTCTACGGCCGAAGAATGTCTTTGTGTGTCCCAGGCCATCCGACGGGACAGGGTGGACAAAGTATAGAGACTGCGGAAGATTGAACGGGGATAGGTACACACCTCCATAGAAAAAGACATCGTCCCCTCCCAGTTTGAAGAAGGTAGTGACATTTTGGAAGCCGAACTTGAAGGAGTTGGCCTGCCAGTAGTCGGTGTCGTCGGTGAACTTGATTTTACCTCGGATATCTATTGGTTTCTCATCAGCGGGCCGTCCCCGTTGACGCACGGCTGCTGAAGGCGAGCTGCCTCGCGGCAGCGTCTTGAAACAATGACAGCAGGTACGCGCCGACTAAGGCAGGCGACGGTACACATATCCATATAGGGCTCGAAGACGCAGGTCGTGTGGCGCTCAGCCCTGAAGGATGGGTTGGGGTGTTTTTGTGGTTTCACTGACCGATGTCGATAGACTTCAGGAAGGTCCAGTCCATGGCAGTGCCAATGGTGTAAGTGGCGTTCTCACTGAACACAACATGGCCGCCGTTGTTGCAGTCGTTGAAGGCAGACAGGATATGCTCCGAATCGTCGGAGCCGTCGCCATTCGTCTGGACAACACACTGCTTTGTCCTGACTGGTGGGTTGGGAACGGCAAGTCTGGGCTGAGCTGGGGAAGGCACAATTTGTGGACGTGTAGCCACAACTCCAGACACCGAGGCCAGCAAGGCCGCGCAAACCGAGGACTTCATGGTGTTCTCGGGCTTGGGAGATCGGTGTGGGACTACACCGATGATTCTTTTTCCTTGGATCCGGTCAGCACATGTTTACGGGTCGACGATGACGCGACCTGGCGACCACTCACCTAGGTACTCTGGGGATGGGCGGGCGAGGGAGTCCTTCAGCAGAGAAGGCAAGATCGACGCAGCACGAGGGAGGAGGCCATTTTGTACCAACTGGCCACCAACTGACTCTCCAGTTGATGTATGAAGGGTGCGCCTAATCAAATAAGCCTTTCAGTAGTGTATCTATGCGGTCTCGCGTTGAGGTGTAGTGCTGGCAGGGGATGGTTCCCCAATTTCCGAAGGGCTTCTCGGGGTGGAGAAGGCGAGATTCAGGGGGCCATGGGGCGGTGCGTGACTGAGGGTCAGTGAGGGTCGGTCAGGGTCGGTCAGGATCATCAGACTCCATGACTCTACCATTGGCTCTGGGCCGTGTCCAAGTCCGGCCGTACGATCCGAGAGGGGCCACTCTGCCTCCCGGCTTTCTGGATATCGACTACATTCTCCCTGGATTGGGCTGTTGTCGACGTGATGATGCGTCACTCGGTGCAGAGTCCGCGTGGAAGTTGGGGGCATGTCGAGCAGGGCCTCGGGAGAGAACCCCCAGATTTGAGGGGGAAATCTGGGGGGAAACGGCGTGGCGTAGGCCAAGTTGCTAACAGCTCCACGGGCAATTTTGGCATCGGTTTGTTAAGCCAGTCAATTGCCTTGGGAGCTTATTGGTGGGATTTGTAGCGGCATTTCCTCCGCTTGACGCTCAGGGTAACCCGGGATCCCAGCTAGCCAGCTGGCGTGGTGTTCGGAATCCTTCCTTCCCCAACATTTTCACTTCCGCCTCAACTCCACTGCCACTCCACTGCCACCTGTCTGCCTGTACACTATCTAGGTCTAGGTAGTCTACTGTACCCGGGCAGCTTACGCCCTGTAGGGAGGCAGGCACCTTTCCATGGCACATGGAACGGCGTGTTCATCCCAGCTGGCAGCAGCTGGTCCTGCCCTTGCCAAGCGAGAAGGAACGTACGAAACGTCCGTCCGTTTGTCCACCCGTCCACTCTATCTCTACCTAGGTAGTCCTTTCCCCCTGTGTTCGCCAAGTCGGGACGGTGTTGCCGTCATGATAAGCAATTCTGGAGTCTGGGCAGTCAGTCATGGCAAGGCATCTGACACCTGGGCATGATCATCGCCAGTCACTCAACTCGTTCATCTTGTCTTGCAAACCATCAGGCCATGCTGGTATTGGCGCTGATGAGTCGAGAGCCAAGTGTCAGGCGAACAAGTCGCCCAAGAGCCCAGCCCGACCCAATCCAACCCAACCGAAAAATCCTACAGTGACGGATCTCTTGTGTAGCCCGAACGCAACTCACCATCGGGCGTCTCGAGATTCCATTTCGCCGTCTTTGTTGATTGTTGTTCCTATCAATCTCAGCCGCACCCGAGCGGTACCTCCCACCCCCTTTATCGAAGCTCACACGTAGTTGACGCCGTCCTCTCCTTCTGCCTGTACTAATGACTTCACAGCTGTCCCTTATGCACGACTGTTTGCACTTTCAGAATGCCCTGGCCGATCTCACTCCAACCCCGTCTGTCAGAGTGCAAACAACCTCGCAATCTAGCCTCTCTCGCCCGCCGCCACTGCTGCAGCAAGCCGACCCAGGTTGAACCGAGTCTTGGCTGACAGGCCCCTCCTGGCTCCTCAAGCACGTCCCACGCCCATCCCCAGCCCGCATGTGACGCACCACCGCCTGAACTTCAACATTCCCACCACTTTCACTGCACCCCTGCAGTGGGATTCTCGCATGGGGTAGGAATTGCACTGGAATCGTCCCTACCACTGTCCGGGGGACGCTGGCTGGTCCCGGCATCGCTTTGGCAGCGATACTGCGGCTTGACCACCGCAGCTTTGGCACCTGTCAGTCATTACTGGCTGATATGGGTTACTCCGGAGAAGCAACGAGCACGCGTTTAGGTCGGGCCTGGGCTGATATCTGCAAGATCGTCCCCTTTGATCCCCATGTTGATCCATTCTTGGTCGGCTGAGTTTGAAGTTGTGTCGCAATGCATCCACACACCATGTATTGTCCTCGTACCGGCGCGCGAACATGTGTACGACATCGTTTCTGACAGACTATTGACGGAAGCCAGCCATCATCCAGTCGGGATGATAGCCACAGTGTATAAGTCGTCACATCACAGGTATCATTGCCGACTACAATGGGCCGATCTGCTATATGATGCACCCCTTCATCGAGACAAATGCTGTCGACTGGATGGTGTTCCTGTCGGGGCCCGGGACGCCAAAGGGGATACTGCGATATTGCTGTATTAGTGCATGCAACACAACAGTAGCGCTTCAAGATGACCGCTGCTATCCACGATCTCCAGCAGCCTGGTCATCGGATCAGGGTCCCCGACTCGATTGCATGCTGCGGCCTGCCAGCAGCCAATGTGAAGTCGTCGAGACTTCCCAGTGCTGATCAGCCATGCCTTACTCCATGGTAGCACTAAGGGGAGGATATCTGAGGAGCTGACGTGGACGGCCGAATCGACAGGATACATACACTCCTCGTTATGCTTGTATTTGTATGACTGCGGTTTGCTCTCGTCTCGAGGTCGGCTGCGGACTCGCATATGTCGACCCCTGGCCTATCAAGTGATGACCGTTGCTTGCCCAAGCAGCGCAAGCTCACGATCGGACGATTGGCTGCTCACAATGGCACCGGAGAAAGCAATGCGCAAAGCTTTTGGTCGAAACGTGGTAGAAAGTGGATGTGGCCGTTTATAACCAAACCACGAGTGCCCCTGTCGCTCGCTACATATGTAGTTCCGCGCTGAAAAGTGGTCGTCGTTGCCTTTGGCCAAACAAAACAACACCTTTCACTCGGTCTCCGATTCAAAAAATCAGCAGTTGTCGGCCTCTGGTGGTCGCCATCTTGCTAGTAACCAGGTAATTGGAACTCGGCTATCTATGATTGTGCAGTGCGAACCAGGGGCCTGGTTGAGGTGGTTTGCCAATGGTCTTCGATTCTTGCGGCGCATGACTGCTCAACTCATGCTCACGCAGTCGACCTGTCACAGAGAGTGGGGGGACCGGTCAGGTGCCAACCTCAGGCTCTGGAACATTGAATATTACCGGATTTTGCTGCGACCCTGTTCAACACCCAGTGCAGCAATTTCATGCAAAGAAAACACAGAAAGCGTGACATTGCCCGTCCGAAGTGACCAGACGGGTGTTGTTGAATATACTTCGCATTCGCATCGACTGTCGAACCGTAAGGGTTGCATCGTGCGATGCAACAACGCCCTCAACGGGCATCGGGCCTGCAACGTGATGCGGGGTATTTTGCGGTGCCATCCGGGATTCCTTTCTGACCTCAAGAACGGAAATTGATCGACCTGCATGCGACCGAACGAGAGATGGGAGCGAGAACGTCAAGAACTAGCAAGCATCAAGTGAATGCACCTGTCGGCGCTTGACGTCCTGAGAAATGCTGCAGGTGGCGGCCGGAACCCCTCTGGAGCTTCCGAGCCTGTCCAAATATGTTCAGGCTGCGCGTGACGCCGAGGGACGTCTCGGTTATCTTTTCACGAACCGTTGCCTTGATGCGCTTCTGATCCCGATTCTGCAGCGATTGGGCTGCCATTTTATTACTGTACTACAAAACAGGCCATCATGCCACTGATGCGTGAGTCCATTCAGGTATCTCGGGAGGTCTTATCTCCTTTCCATTGTTGCACAGCTAACTCTGTGTCGGCAACATGTAACCTCGACGAAACTTCATGCTGGAGATGACGCAACTGACCAGTGAATCAATGATCCTGAAGAACGTTCTAGCCCACACGTTCCCCGAATAGTTGAGGGAGGGAGAGAGGGTACGCCCTAGAGCAACAACGAGCCCACCAGCGGGCCGGTCCATGCACACCTTGATCCGACGACCCATTCAGCTGCGGTCACATCGCTCTCTATGCCTGAGTTGCCTGGCGTGCTTGCTCGCTGTTTGGTCATTTTCCGGCCCTGATGGCAATAGGCACTGGCACACGCCCGGCGTTAGCCCTCTTTCCCCAAACAGTGTTGAATTTGAAACACTTTTCTTCACTGTCGCTTGGTTTCCCCTTTTCTTATTGACAAGGGGAAACGGACGTGCGAAAACTTGGGCCTCAGAGATGAAAGCACCGGGTTGCACAGCGTCTGTTTCGGTCCATTGTCGCGGCAGTTGGGAGTTCGGGAAGACATTTTGGTTCTTGCTTACCTCTATGGTGACTGCTGCGGCGAATGAGGTGGCGGTAAACCAGCCTTAGCCAGCCTCAAGCCACCCTTTCGATCACTCTGGCTGCTCGCAGGAATGCGGGCTTCCGGAGGACGGACACGTCCCTCATGCTTGTTTTGCTCCGTAGGTTTCTCAAGGAAAATTCAGGCTCTCCTCCTGAAGGGAAGCGATGAACAGGTTGGATCTAGAACACCAGGATAGGAACAAGCTAGACTTGCTGCAAGATGTTAGTGGAGCGATTCGTGTCACGAAGCCGAGACCAGGGGCTTTCTCCGGCGGCATGAGCCCGCCATGTTCCTGTTGGGATCCGATGGGCAACGAGCAGCTTGAGGACCCCGGAGGTGAAAGACATTCTTTTCAACTCTGAGCAGCAGAGGTACGTGCGGTTGAAAGGCCCTGGGCCACACTGCCACGACTGTTGCTGTTCTGCGCAGCAATAGTTTCTTGCTGAATCTTGGCACCTCTGGTTTCGGACTCACTTGAAGGCACATATCGACAAATCCAGTTGAACTCCACATCCACATCCACCTCCCCGCTTTTGGCTCACGAGGAGATGGATCGTCGACCCCCACCGCCAGGGCAGCAACCAGCAACCAAAGACACGGCTAACAGGCTTGGTCCTTGTCGCTACCCCGGACGGTGCGACCCGACAGCACGGCACCCTAAAGGTCATGTAAGCGCACAGACAAGAAGGATTGACTGACAGGCAGCGATATCCCTGCGAGGAACACCCGCTGTCTGGATCTCACAGCCCCTAACAGCGGCCGCAACGCCAATGGGAGGCGCTGTGGCGCTTGTAGGACGCCCAAGACCCCACGCGTGGATCGTTGAAGGGTCTGATGGTTGACCTCTTAGTTGCTTGACCCTTTGTTCCTGAAAGCTTCGCGGAACATGCCGTCCTTGCAGTAGCTTTCAGACAATGTCTTTCGCCCGCCCGGGTAGTTGTCGGACCCTGCGTGCAGCGGAACCTCAACGCTGTGCGAAAGCAGGGGAGTGTGGCTCACCATCTTGAAGACTTCTCGAGGACATCTCAATTTTTGTTCTCCTCCGCGAATGAATGAGACAAGGGGGAGGGAGGGGGAAACACTGCTGAGCATCTGGGAGCATATTTGGAAGAGACTGCGGGCAAGCTTCGGTATAGAATTTACGAGAGGCATGACTGGGGCTGAAGAGAGTTTGCAACGACAATGCACCGACTTCATATGACAGCCCCACATCACTTTGGTGGTGCAACCCCACAAAGTATTCGTTGGTCATGACGTTTCCCGAGATTTCCGTAGGATTGGCAGATTAGCGAGTCGCCTCCCCTCATGATATATCAGACAGGCTGGTCGGGATCTGGGAAGAGGAGATTCCCGGCCACGACATGATCGATTCGGGGTAGTGTCCGCGCAGATGGTGTTCCAGTGCATGATTTATCAACGGTTTTTTCACTGTTGCATTGCCCAGAATAATGCCGCATCCACGGCATCTACGCATGCCACAACAGCCAATGAAGCATCATGTAGAGGACACAAAACTCAAAACCAACCTTGTCGGACAAACCGTTTTCTGTCTTTGGACCGTCCACACCCAAACACAAGGCCATTGAGGTGTTGTTAGCCGTTGCAGAAATGTCACCCCACGCGGTCCTGACAGCCGCTCGACTTTTATTGGGAAATCAGCCTAGCGTTTCTACGCCTGCACCCCTCGGGAACCCTGCACAGTGTGTCACATCTTTGAGGCCGAGCAAAAGTGCGCGCCCAATTTTGACCTCATTACACTTCTTCACACCACCAAAGCACAACGGCTTCGTTCTGTCTGGCCTCGACTTGAGTTTGACACTCATTGGATAGGGTACACTATCCATAGCAAATGTAGGCGACTCGTCACAATCCGAGGCGGGAAACTTCTCGGCACCCGTCTTTTCACGACCTGATGAATGGAATCAGGGTGGGCCCGAACTCTGGCCTTGCATGATGCGAGCAAGCTGGAGATACAGTCTGGGCCCATCTAATGGAAGGTTTTAACGGGCTGGATCGACTGAAAATCAGTGCAGCCATGTCCACCGACTATGCATCCTGTCGGTCGAGAACCAACGTCGAAAGCAAACTGCATGACCGCTGGCACACGTTTGGAAGGAAAAGCATACAGCATGGTGTTCCTGCACCTAGCGCACATTACCTGCTCCACCATCACGAAAAGATAATGACTGTGTTCGCATGTGATCAACAAGACAGGGGAAATAGTGTTCTAGTGTTTGAGAATCATCATGGGGTATTGATTGTCATCATCATAGCAAAAAGCATCTTCTCCTTTTCGTTCAAACACCACCTCCCCATTCCTTTTGCGCCATTCGATACATCCCAATGTAGGACACACCCCCATCTCCAAACAGCCATCGGAATGTCCGTGGTTGCAACCCCCCCGAATGCTTTAAAGACAGGCACGCATACCCAATAGGAACAGGTCCGTCCTACAGATGCGGTACTACACGAGCCCATACCCGGATACAACGCACACACGTCCGGAAAGAGAGAGAGGGCTCGATGCATTCCGCTCGTGCAATCAATGTAGTATCGAGAGGAAACGGCCTCTAACCTGGAACCGCTTCACCCGAGTCCTCCCTGCCAACAGCCAAGAAGACCTAAAAAAGCAAATACTCTTCCAAGAACGCACAGACTTGGACCACTAGACCCGTCGAACCATGAGCCCTGCATGGGACAATCGGGTGGAGCGTCCGGGTGACAGCTCCGACGGGCAATCCCGTACTTGACAGCTCACTAGCGTGCGCCCGCAACCCCCTCCACTGTCTTTTCGTTGTCTTTCCAAGTCGGAACCCGCACCCGCGGGGGTCAACCGCCCTTCATTCCTTTAAGGCTGATGCACAGCATGTGGTGGCGTCACCCTGCCTCCCTAGATCGATGGGACCCAGGCTCGAATCGGCTTGAACGGCTGCATGGACTCACTAGTTTCCCGAGAAAAGTTGAGACCCACCCACTCACTCGCCTGGCTGCTGCTACCCCTGTAGAGGTCCGCGGGTACGTGCTTTGCTGACCACTTCATGCCCGCGAATTATGGTACGGACAGACAGACAGCAGCAGCAGCAGCAGCAGCAGGAGGAGGAGGAGAGGAGGAGGAGGAGAGGAGGAGGAGAAAGTAAAACAAGGGGGCACATTGGAGAATATGGGTAAGATCGCTTAGCCGCAGTACGGCCCAGCATTCGCCCAGCTAGGGTTCACGTTGAAGAGGGCCGCGGCGTCCTCGGCCGTCAGGTTGTTGCCGTGCACGAACAGCGGTGGTTGTTCGATTCCCGAGGGGGGCTCGCAGATGCCCGTCACCTGCTCCAGTGTATAGCCCGGCTGCTGTGCGTAGTCCGCGGATGTCTTTACTGCCGGCGCCGACTGGTAGCCATATTCGGGGCTGGTGATGAACCCAGGCGGGTAGGGATAGTACTTGGTGCCGAATGAGACGTCATCCACCGGTATGTCGTGCCCGGAGGCCGGGGGCGTCGTTGGCTCTGCCGAGTGTTCCAGGTCGCTCGGCAGCCCTCTGCCGTGCTGTTCGTAGATAGTTCCCAGCTCCGGAGGTGAAAAGTAGCTGAGACCCGGGTGGCTCTGTCGGCTGGGTGGCATTACGGCGGGTCTGGTCAAGCCGGACGAATTTGGTGGGTAGTAGGGAGAGGACGTGTTCGGAGGCAGCTGCGGGGGGTATCCAATGAAGCAATAGCCGTCCTCGTCTGCAGGATACGAAGACCCGCATCGTGGCAGGCGATGATTTCGCGGTCGGGCTGCTTGTTGGTGTTCAGCTTTTACTCTCTTCCTGTGGTGAGCGGCTTGGTATCCACCTTTCCTGCCTGATACGGCTTTGGTATTTCCATCAATCGCTCTGCCATCTCTGTGGACTCGAACAATGTTCTTGCTGTTGCCCTTGCGATACCTTGTGGTGCTTTCAACACCGCAATAGTACTTGGGCTCAAGGTACCATTCAGTCGATTTCCTCCCATCGGCGCCTGAAGCGTCCAAGGACAGACTTCCGTCATTGTTCAGAGCTGATTGGTTGGAAGACCGCTTGGTGAATGCCTACAAAATCGCTCCTCGTCAGTTCAGTCCCCTTTTGCCTCAACCCTGGAAATCACTGGGAAAGATTGCCTACCCCATTCATCGATAAGTTATGGCGAATACTGTTCTGCCACCCCTTTCCCGTGCTCTTTGCCTTGTCCGTGTTCTCCCTGAACCACTGGTAGATCTCCTGCAGCGTCATTGACTTGTTCGGCCGCGACAGGAAGGCCTTGTAGATGAGCTGCGCGTACGGCTCGTCGCTCTTACCACCTACGGGCTCCGCCGATGACCTAGACCCAAGAACATCCTCGGCATCATAGAGGCCAGGGTTGTAGACCATGTCAGCGTCCATGTCGTTGTCAGGGTCGGGGAGGGGCGCAGTGTTTTCGCTTCCCATTACTAGGGTGTCGCTGCAAGAAGACAAAGTTGTTGTAGGTATGCCACCTGTGGGGTTTCGGTGCTTGTAGTGTTCATGCATCGGAGTAAAGTCAAGATCATCAACTTTGGCCGTAGGGCAAGGAAGGCCTGACCCTCCCACCGCCCCAGCATAGGATGAAGAAGTAGGCAGTCCTTCTTCCAAGGGTGGTTCAATGTGGTCTGGAGGGTAGAATGACTCCTCGTAATGGGCTTCCTGCAGAGTCGGGCAATGTTCCCAGGACGGCCACCCTTCTCTGGACTGAGTCTGTACATCCAAGTTATACGAGCCCGACCGACCATCACAGTTGTTGACATTATAGGCGTCATTTGGCTGAGAGTTTGAGACGCTACCAGCCGCTGGCTCGAAGACTGTGTCAAGGCTATAGCCGTTGAAGTCAGTCGGGAAGCTCGTCTGCAAATCTTGCATGCGCTGCGGAAGATCTCCCGGGTTGTACTCCTCGTCCTGAGAATGCTGCCCTGAGCCGAGCTGCTGTGGCGTCGGAGATGAGCCGCCGCATTCAGTCTTGTCTACTCTGTCACCTTGGTTTTGAGACGGACTGGTGACTGTTTCCGAGCGGCGTGTCTCATGAACCTCGGGTGGGAGTGTGGTTGGCAAGTAGGCCACGTTGAGGCTCGGGTTGACGTCTGTGATGGCCGATAGAGATGCTTGTGTCGTGCAGGGGGAATACTCATGTTTCAGACGGACATTGCTACACGGCGAATATGCCCCAGAGGCGTCGGGAGAGACGACCGCCGGGATGCCGTTCATACTATCAGCGTCTTGAGCCATGCCGTCTTCTTGATACTGGACGACAATGCTCAAAATCGACGGCGATACGAACTCGCGATGAATGGGGCTCCTGTCTCGGCTATGAAACAATAGATGTTGTTGAGTCATCCGGATCGTTCCTGTTTGGCGTCACGATTGGGATGGAGTGAAACAATGATAGCGACGAGTCAAGAGAAAACAAGAGACAAAAACTTCTGAGATGGTGTCTGGGTGTCAGGGCAAGTGCTTGCTTGGAGTGCTTGATATGACGAAGTGCAGCACGGGGGAAACAATCTAGAAGCTGACGGTGAGTGGAAGCCTGCAGGCTGTGTGTGTGGGAAACTCTGTGCGAACTGGTGTAGTTGGAGGATGCTGCTCTCATAATATCTCTCTCTTTTCCTCTTCCCCGGATAAGCTGTAGAAGACGATCTGAGCCAGTAGTTAAACTAGATCGATTCTGTGTCGCTCGAAGTGATGTTGCCAGGAAGATCTGCCTGCAACCAAATAGAGGCGCTTCTCGCAGATCAACACAGACAAGGGTCTACAGCAGAGTACCTCCTTTCGGCACATTATGAAGGAGGTCGGGGGGGGGGGGGGTTGTGAGAGAGGGGTGCCATCAGGAGCTCAAGGAGGAGTGCTCCTAGCGAGCACAAATCCAGTGATGCAAATGACGGGTTACTTGCCAGCTCAGACCTGGTCCAGAAGAACCCCGTATCGTGTACTTCCTGCTTTGTACCTCCAATAAGGTTATGCAGGGCGGTTGACCTGCCCATGCACACGAGCCCAGGCAGCTGTAAGGCAGTGCGTGCGTGCTTGTGTTTTGCCACGGGTCGTGTGCGCTGGGCTTCCGGTCATGTACGTGTGTGTGTATGTGTGTGGGTAGGCTGTTAGCCAAAGCGTTGCGCAAACGAAACATCACTTGCTGCCACTGCAGTCTCTCCTGAATTGGTGGTATCTGGGCCAGATGGCGCTCGGCCGTCCGGCAGCAGAAGTCTGCGGCTGTATATGATGATCGGGCTCCCCTTGGCCAATATGCAAATGGATCTTTCTTGAATGCTGAGCACCGAAATCGCTTACATGTGTGCCGAGAGCAACGACAAAGCCGTTCAGATCCAACACGGGGACACTGGCGTCAGCTCTAGACTGGATAGGGGTTTTGTCCAGGGGAGCATGGGGGTCCAGCATGGGGGTCCCATCGAAGTAAATGAGGCTAGAGTGTCACCAAGGCGGAGCAGAATGCATCGCAGTGGAAAGGCGAGCTTCTTGGCACAAGAGGAAAGCACAAAGAGCCGCGTGCAGCTGAAAGAAGGTAGGTGAAGCTTGACAGGGCTTCTGCCTAGCAGGTCAAAGAGAGTGGTACCTAATTGTGCCTTTCCCGAATGGGCTGCCCCGGTCGAAGTATTCTTGTGGAGTGCTTCGCCCGAATGGTGACCTGTTCCGTGGCCTCAGACCATCAGATTTACTTGCGTCTGCCAGAGCCGTGACGGCTGAGGTACAGAGACGTGCGGACAGCTGCAGTCGGTCCCGCCAGCTCTGCCAATTATTTCGTTTGAACAGAAGCTACGGAGCAGGCCATGACCATGTATCCAAGGGCAACAAATGTAGACCGCTCTCGGGACGAGGAAGATTGCGTGCATGAGACGGGAGAGTAAAGCATCTGGAAAATCGACGCAAATCTGTCGCTAGTCAATCCTAATAGGGCCATGGTTGCATGCATCGCAGAACATGGAATGGCGAAGAGAAAGCCGGTCCTTCAAGAGGCTAGACCTCACCGCTGCTGCTGGGCTGCGTCTGGACGGCTGTCGATGGTGGATACACAAGCACACCTTCTTTGCCCATAAGTTGAAACCTCGACAGCAGTGCATCCTCTCCTTGGAGCGCACCGTCAGTCAGTGGGTGGGCATCTAGATGGGGGAGCACAAAGGTAACTAGAGGTATCAGCCTTCCCAACAGGAATTTGGAGACACCTGAAGGTTGCACAATACAGTTGCCGGGCGAGCGCGACCAGACTCGATGGCTAAGAGCATAGTCATAGCGCGTTGAGGATCAGGGTGCCGGGACGTGAACAGTAGGTGAGGAGGCGGCGATAGTACCGGTATCGTGTCACAGGAAGCCTATTGCCTGCCATTAGTCTCATGCGCCCTGTTGCAGAGGCAACGTGTGATGTGTGATTACATAAGTATCGGAGGCTCTCAGAATGACCACCCTTCTTCCATCATCGTGCATTTCTGCCCACGCATTGAGGCTGATGATACAGCCAGCATGTATGTCAGGTCCACCCCTGCCACAGTTGGTCTTGCAGCTGTCAGAGAAGCAGCCAAGGGTCAGGGTCAATTCCCCACCGCCCCCAACCTTGCATATATGAGAGGTGGGCATCGAATGTACGGAGAATGTACGGAGAGTATCCGCGTTCGTCGGTTGCATTACTTCCGGTAGTAAATCTGTAGAAAATCTGTCAATCTCGCGTTGATAATTTCATTAGCCATTGATGCAGTTGAACAACTACTCACCTTTTTGAACTGGAAATGTAGTTGGAGAATGCCCTGTTGACGATGGTCAGCTAGTGATTTACGAACGATCGGCATTCTTTTCCATCTTTTCTCCCAACAACTTGTAGCCCCAAGAAACAATGCAAATGCGTTTATTTTTATGTGGAAGCATCCCAAGCTGTACACTTCCCGGGGGGGGGGGCGTGGAGGCAACCATTGGACATACCTTGTCAAAGCTGCTTCGGAACCCTCGTTCCCTCTTGGCTGAATAGTCCCACTCACGGTCGACGATACGGAATGCAATATCTTCGTACGGGGGACCCGCAATAAACCGGAGGAGACAAGTATCCTCCTCTCCTGCCGGGGCAAAAGACTCTCCTCTGCGTCGGCCGCCTTCCCGGATGATCTTGAACGTGGGCGCCTTGGTCTTGTCGATCAAGTCCGGGTAGAATATATTGAACTTGTAGCCCTGAACCACCTTGGGCGGCGGGTTGTCGTGGTCGTAGTGCGTCTGGTTATATTTATTCCATTCGTACCCCATTTGCACTCGGTTGAAGTGCTGAGGTTTCCGGGGGCGATACTTGTCGGCCCACTTCGGTTTCGTGGCACTAGGAACAGCCTCTTCTGCCGTGAAAATTTCCTCGTTTTCGCTGATCCCGCGCGCTACCTCGCGCTCGTAAAGGGCTCGAGTAGCTTGGGAAAAGTCCTGCGCACCGCTCGGTGCAAATCGTGCAGTTCCAGGAGGCGCATCGCTGCCTTCGGAGGCAGCAGGTGCAGCGGCAGAAGAAGCGGGAATTGGCGGCTTGGGTGCACGCGGGGCGGATTCTCCAAGACTCGTCACAAGTTGGGGGCCATCCGTATCAGCCAATGCGAGAGCGTCTGCTCTGGCCGGGTTCCTGGACCTGAGTTGCTCGATGCGGCTCTGGTTGATTGCGTCGCAAATCTTCTTGAGCTTGGCCTTTGCCTTGTAAACCAGCAGGTTTCTCAAGAGCCCCTCCCAGTAGTCCGTATCGATCTGCTCGTCTGACCGTAGTTTAGCCTTGATCTGCTTCTCCAGACTCTCGAGTTGCTCGAAGGTCTTGGGGCCAAGAATCCTGTCGACATCCGAGGACACAGAGCTGACTGCACGCCCTTCGTGATCATTCCCCTGTAATTTTGTCCTCCGATCGTTGCAAAGAGTGAGGAGAGAGCTCCAGTAGTCGCGGTTTCTCTGGCTGGTCTCCAATGTGTGAAAGGCAGTGATGTCTGACTCCAACTCCTTTAGCTCCGCCGCATTCGAACCCTCCACTATTTTCTCGGGTGACGGTACGTCGATGTCGATGTCGGCATCGTCATCGTCGAAGACGTCCCGGTCATTGTCGATGTATCGGAGGTTGAAAGCCAGGTAGTCGACGGCGCTGGCGCGTCCCTCTCGGACTCGGATGTCGGCTTTCTTCTTGGACTGCTTGAGGACGAACTTGTCTTCATCGGCCACGAATTTCCTTGATTGGTCGTCTTGGCTGAGAAAGCGGGCAGTGTTCGTTGCGGCGTTCGAAGGGCTTGGTCTTGAGGGCTTGGTGATGCGGTTGTTGGGGTCTCGTCGTGGGCCAGTGACGTCCCTCTCGTACCTCTGGGGTGACTTCCCGCCCTCAATCATTGCCTGGCGTCCTGGGTCCATGATGATGATGGTCGGCACGGAGGGAGGCAGAAGGTCTCAGAGTGCGCTGGAATGTGGATTTGCGGGCGTGTCGTTAAGTGTCCTGCTGAATAGTGACGAGCGAGCAGGCGACCAAAAATGTATGGTCGTCGGTCAACCAGAGGTACTCCGTACGCCTCAGACACGCTTGGCGGTTGCTTATGTAAGCGTTTCGTTAAAGCCTTGCTCCCGTCTGGACGGGCCGTTCCAATGTGGAAGGCGTGGTGTAATGGCCAGGCAGCTGCCAGGCAGCCCTTGCTATCTAAACACAGCTTGACAAACCAGTTCGGCTTGTTTGGATCCGGGTTGTACTTCAGTATTCAGGAGAAGCACTTTGAATCTCCTGCTCTCGCAACGGCGAAGGGCATTCCTATCAACATGAAGACCGCTGCCAGTACAATCGAGTAGGAATTCATGCGTATTCCCAGTGGCTTGCAAATCTTTGTACAGGACTGGGTATTAGTGGAGCACACCAGACGCCCTAAAGATAGACTCAAAGTCTCCCCGACTTGTCTGAGGTTCAGAGACCTTTAACATCCACACCTTCTTGGGCCTTTGGCCGTAAACCTGATATTTTAACTGTACACATTGGAAGTTTCCCCAAAGACCTGTCCTGACTGGGTCAGGTCGCCGAGGCTCCCACACTTCTAAAGTTGCAGATATGTGCGATTCTCACTTCACATCAGTTGCTGTTAAGGAAATGGTGAACTTAGAGGTATTTTATGTGTCTTCATGAAATCAATTTGAACAGTTATCTGTAAAATCTCTTCATGATTACTGCAGGGGCGAAGAATAATGGTCTTATATATATGTATAAAAGAAAGCAGGAGCTCTTGGAGGATAGAACATAGTCTTCCTAATTCCGAGCTCCTACACAGCTCTCAAACAGCCCAGGTTTGATCAACAGTTCACGTGTTCGAACATGAAAGTCATATAGAGAGACAAATACATACGCTGACCTGATCTGAACACAAGAGCATTGGTCATTCGGACATAATGCCAGGCCATTCTGCAGGAGGGTCGCGGAAATACCCTCTCTTTCCCTCGTAGGTCTGGATGGGAATTTTCTCCACGGCCAACCTTGGAAGACTTTGTTGGTAAAGTACTGCAAGCTGAAGGTGTCAGTCGGTGGAGAAGTCGCCATAGCGAAACTGATACTTACATACACGTGGGCAGCTGACATTGGGATTCCACTTAGAAGATGCCGCTCGGTTTGGCCCTCCATGCTTTCAATTACTGCTGTACAGCCAGCATAAGGCTTCGGCCTCTGCCCAGGTGGGAAAACGAGAACGGATTCGACAGCATCGAACATCGCGCTTGCATTGTGGCGCGCGTGTCTGCGTCTATATACGGGTTGGCTGCTCCGTGTTCAAGCGGGCAGGCTGAACACCAAGATGAGCCGCATGAAGAGCTGTGTTGTAAGGTGCGGCAGTGACAACCTTGGAACCTTGGAAGGCTTCGTGGAATTTTTGTTAACCCGAATCGATGCTTCTTACATCCATGGCGGTGCTCAGTTGTACGCTTTCTCACATGTCTACCTGAAAGTCAGAGGTCGGTTCTTTGAAATGATACGCTGCTGAATTCGTCATGATTTTCTCATCTGGATCTATCACAATTGAATAGAAAGTTGGGTTAGAAGAATTTATGCAGGGTGGGCTTCTTTGAAATAGTCTCTGATGCACCACTTTCTGCGAGGAACATTTGAACAAATAAGAAAACGGTCGGTGGGATGACCCGGCTTGAGCATCCGCTCTGCACTTGTGACAATGATGTATCACATTCAGGTGCGACTGCTGCAGTTGATGCGATCCACTGTGCTTCTGATCAAATGGGGCACCGGTGGAAGATATACCCGCTGAAAGGAGCAAGGGCCGACGGAGACTCGAACCAATCCAGCATTGTGGTCCATATTAACATTGCTGTTGGTACCGGGGTCGATGCGCCCAGCAAAATAGCCTATGAACCGTTCGACTGAGGACCCCCGTTGCGGAAGGTAGTTAAGGCGCGAGGACGTGCCGTGTCTGCTCACTGTAGCAAGCACTCATCAGCGGAAAGGTTTTTCTTCTTCTTTCCACCCATGGTTGACCCGTAATGTTGATCCAACCTCAAGTCTTCATGCTACCTCTCTACACTTCTTTGTGCTAGCTGTTTATCACCAAAAGTTTTCCCCGTCTCCTCTCGTCTCCTGAAGCGTATCACAAGCAAGCATTAGCCAGCACTGGTTGACAATGCTTGACTCACTTTTCCTGCGATCTGGTTCCGAGGAGTTAGCCAAGGCGATCCACTCACTCTCCGGAGCCGTGACCACGATCTTTCTCTTCACGCGGATCTGGGCGAGGACGAGCTTGTACAAGGGACTCTGGTGGGATGACTACATCTGTAGGTCAATCATACTCTCAGCCGAGGCCGAGGCAGGATGATGTGGTAATAACAGACACAACAAGTAATCGCCTCTTGGGCTCTCCTGCTGTCGGGCAACGGGCTGGCTGCCGCTGCGCCGTCGTATGGCTTCAGGGTCATTGAGGGCACCTCGCATGGGTGGATACTAGCCTTCTCTTCCATCAGCTTGTTCTACATTGCAATGGCCCTGAGCAAGACCGCCTTTGCGGTGACCTTGATTCGGCTCTCGAGGGGCAGAACGCGAGTGATTCTGTGGATAATCTTGCTCCTGGTCTGCGCTGTCAACATTGCGGCATCGGTGATAACGTGGCTGGATCTTTGTGATGCGCGCGCGGATGTCAAGGGAATCTCTGGCTTCTGCGTCCCTATGCAGACTGCAGTCTGGATCCACGTGGCCAATGCCATCGTTACTCTACTTGCTGATGTCTACCTGGCGTATCTGCCTTGGAGGGTCCTTGCAAAGATTTACCTTCCGAGCAGAGAGAAATGGGGTGTGGGGATAACTATGAGCCTTGTTGGTCTAGCAGGCATAGTCTGCTTGGTCAGGTGAGTGATACCTACTCCTATGGCCTGGAGATGGCCCGACACCAAGCGTCTTCGAGCTTGACATCCTAGGTCAGCGTCTGACAGATGTCAAATTGTGCAGGACGATCCTAGCCAGCCACAGTCCAAAAGCAACTGAAGAGCTGGGCACGCCGGACTGGACTTGTAAGCCTCCATCTATACCGCCGCCCCTGGGTTGAGGAGACCATTAGACTGATGCTCAGCAGATGGGTGGGTGGCTCTTGTCGGCCTGTTCCAAGCCGAAGTTGCAATCTACATCATTGCACAGGCAATCCCCCTGCTTCGGGTTTTCTATCTCGGTCAAACGAAACGATCAAGCGCGGCTGCAGGCTCAATTCAAGAGGCCGTACCGCCGTCGTTTGTGGGAAAGAAGATGACGACACGAGTGACTGGTGGGCAGACCATACAGGAAGCCGACGAAAGTATCGAGCTGGTTCAGCTCCCCAGCGGCAGGATTGTCCAGGCCAATTCCGAGGAAGGCAAAGCGTTCAGGGCATCTCAGCTCAACGAGGGTGCTCGTGTCCCCGAGACGCAGTTGCAGCAGACGACTAGCTTCGATATGAACGATGAGGTGCACCGGATTTGGGCTGACATGGGTCTTTCCAGGAGAGCGTGGTCGCAGTCACCCTCGCCGCCACTTGCAGCTCGAGGGGTGCAACATCTGGGATGAAGACACAAGACCTGAACAACGCTGGGACTTCTGGGTCCGGTTGATATGTGTCAGAGCGGGATTGGCATGCCAGCACAGGGAGACTCGGCCCCTTGGTGCGTATCAAGACATTGAGCGCAGTCCTATGACTAGGTATGTAATTAAGTAGGCGAGACAAGATAGACTGCAACGGATTAGGATGGATGGCGCAGGCCAACCACTTGACATAGTGCTGTCGCTGTGTACGGTACGCGCCGAGGTTGACAATAATGTGTTGATCCACACCCCATCTGTGGACATGCCAACTCTGGACGCATCAGAGATGATTTGTTTTCATAGTGAGGCTCGAGTTGTTTGGGGTGTCTTGTCTCGCACCACCGTCGATGCTCACAGGCGGCTGGCCTCTGGCCTGTGAGCTCACTGTAAGATGGCCCAAGCTTCTCCAGCTGGGCAGGGGTCTGGGGTCCAGGAGCTGCCCCGCAGCGCAGCCGTTTTCTGACCTCAGTCAAGGTTGATGGAAGGGCCTAGAAATCTCCATGCTAGTTGAAGCCTGCCCATCCATGCGGGATTGAAAACGGAGGACCACCACCAGTCTGACCAGCCACTGGTAACAATAACAATAGCTGCAGGAAGAGTAACACCACCACCCCGCCCTCTCTTCAAGACTTTTTCAAACCTCTCACAATTTCCAAAGCCACTTCGAAACCGACCATCTCTTACTGCTCCGTGTGCAAGTGAACCCGGCCAAGATCAATTTACTCCACCGCTATTGTCGCATCCCCCACCATGTCGACCGCGGATGAGCTGAAAGCTCTGGGCAACAAGGCCATTGCCGCAAAGAACTTCGACGAGGCTGTGTAAGTACCCGCCCAGCTTTGTGTCGTTTGCTCTTGTTACTGCCTGTTCTAACTATCGCCGTCTTGCAGTGACAAATTCACACAGGCCATTGCCTTGACACCAGACAACCATATCCTCTACAGCAACCGGTCCGCCGCCTATGCCTCAAAGAGAGACTACGAGAACGCCCTGAAAGATGCCGACAAGACCACAGAGCTCAAGCCTGACTGGCCCAAGGGTTGGAGCCGTAAAGGTGCTGCTCTCCACGGCAAGCGTGACCTCGCCGGCGCCCTGGAAGCCTACAAGAAGTCATCCGAGCTGGACCCAAACAATGCCGCCGTCAAGAACGACATCGCAAACATCGAGCGAGCCCTGCAGACCCCAGAAGACCCAATGGGCGACCCAGCCGCCGGGCTCGGCCAGATGTTCAGCGACCCAAACCTCATCGCGAAGCTTGCTGCCAACCCCAAGACGAGCTCCTTCATTTCCGACCCCGTCTTCATGAACAAGATCCAACAGATCCAACGAGACCCCAAGTCCTTGAACCCTCAGGAACTTACTGGCGACCCAAGGTTTCTGCAGGTGCTCGGCGTCTTGATGGGTGTTGACATGCAGATGGGCATGCCCGACGAGGCCGGCCCAGCTGGTGGCGCGCCACGCGAGGCCGAAGAGGAGATGCCCGAGCTCAAGAGGCCCGAGCCTGCCAAGAAGGCCCCTGAGCCCGAACCAGAGCCAGAGCCTATGGACGAGGATGAGGAGTCGATTGCCAAGAGGAAGGCCAAGGAGGAGGCCGACAAGCTCAAGGCTCAGGGCACCGCCGAGTACAAGAAGCGCAACTTCGACGCGGCCATTGAGAACTACACCAAGGCGTGGGACACACACAAGGACATCACCTACCTCACCAACCTCGGTGCCGCCTATTTCGAGAAGGGCGACTATGAGAAGTGCATCGAGGCGTGCACAAAGGCAGTCGACGAAGGTCGGGAGATCTACGCCGACTTCAAGCTGATAGCCAAGGCGTTGGCTCGCATTGGTAGCGCCTACGAGAAGCAAGACGACCTGGCAAAGGCCATCGAGTACTACAACATGTCTTTGCGTGAGCACCGCACCCCTGACGTCTTGAACAAGCTTCGCGCCGCGGAGAAGAAGAAGCTCGAGGACGCCAAGAAGGCGCTCGTCGACCCTGCGAAGGCCGAAGAGTGTCGTATCCAGGGCAATGAGTTCTTCAAGAAGGCCGAGTACACCGAGGCGTACAAGGCATACGAGGACATGGCCAAGCGCGCCCCCGAGGATCCCCGAGGCTACTCGAATAAGGCTGCAGCTCTGATCAAACTCGGCGAGCTGCCCAGTGCCGTGGACGAATGCAACACGGCCATCAAGAAGGACAAGACCTTCATCCGCGCATACATCCGCAAGGCTCAGGCGCTGTTCATGATGAAGAGATACTCCGACTGCCTGGACGCGTGCGAGCTGGCCGCTGAGATTGATCTCGAGCACCACAAAGGGGCCAGTGCCAGGGAGATTGAGCAGCAGCAGCAGAAGGCGCTGGCCAAGATGTACGAGAGCCGCGAGGGCGAGACGGAGGAGCAGACGAGGGAGAGGATCATGCGGGATCCCGATGTAAGTGCCACAAGAGCACGCCACCTAGCAATTGACACACCAAGCTGACCCTTTTCGCAGATCATGGCCATCATGCAGGACCCAGTCATGCAGTCCATCCTCCAGCAGGCCCAGTCCGACCCTGCCGCTCTCCGTGAGCACATGAAGAACGCGGGCGTGCGCGCGAAGGTCCAGAAGCTTGTCGCTGCCGGTGTCATTCGCGTTGGCTAAGCAAGTCGTTTTGTGAATCATTGGCGTGGCGAGGTTGGAAGGAAATGGGCGGAAGCGGAAAGGAAGGTGGTTGCCTCTGGCGGGGGATAATAATGTACGATGGAACGACCATACCCTGATACCGACTCAATTGAATTTGACGAGGTCGATCAAAAAAGGAAGACTTGCATCCAGCCGTCAATACTGTTCGCTCTCGCCATGACTTGCTTCGAACCAACCTCGGAGCAGTTTATGTGCAAGGGTCGTACGTGGCTCAATATTACAGCGCAGCGTCCATGGAAGAAGGTTGCATCAGGCGTCATGTATCTCAGCTGCTTTTTTTCTTCTAACTCTCAAACATTCTAATCATTATTAACTTGATATCTCTGACTTGTTCAGAGTGTTTCTCCCATTATGTTTGGGCTTTTGGGCTGTTATCCAACCCGCTATGTACACGTGCAATTTTGCGCAAAGTATTGACAAAAGCGCTCCCCCATATATATCTCTCTCCAGTCGCATCACCCCGACACCGGCAGAAAACCAGCCCCAACGCTTCAAGACGGCAAGACAAACATGGTCGTGGCCGCCGGGTCAACCCCGTCACCACCAAGGGCTGGCTGCGCCGGCGGGGGCGGCGAGGGGGCAGGAGGGGACACAGCTGGCGGCGGTGGCACAGCAGCAGCAGGGGGAGGGGGAGGAGGGGGAGGAGGGGCAGGTGCAGCAGGTGCAACCGACGGGGGCACGATGACGGTCGTGAACACCGTCGCTGTCGCGGTGCCGTTGGCCGCGGCCGGGGCCGGGCCCTTGGGGAGGACCGCGTTGGCGAGCGGGATCGCCCCGACGATGCCGCCCGCCACCGACCGCGCGGGGATGTTGGCCGGCGCGGCTGCCGCGGCGTTAAAGTAGTCTATCAGGTCTGTCGGCTGGCTGTTCATGGGGGCCAGGGGTTTCTTATCAGTTTCACCGGACACACATCAAGACGAACGGGAGGAAGAAGAAGGGGGTGGGGGCCTAAAAGGGGGCGGGACTCACGCATTGACTGTCATGACCATGCCCTGCTGGCAGTGCATCGCCTGCGCGCAGTACAGGAACATGGGCTGCGTGTTCATGACAGGGACGGTGAAGGTGCCGACCATGCCACTTGCACCACCGTCAAAGGGGATGAAGCCGCTGTTCACCCCGGCGGCGGTGCCTGGTGCATCTGGCGCACCTGGGCCTGCTGCTAGGGGCTGGCACGGCGACGTGGGCCGTGACTGCGTGACGGTGTGGTTGCGCGCGGCAAATTGGAACTGCAGCACGTCGCCCGGGTTGGCGGTGACACTGTTCGGGGTGAAGGTCAGAGCCGTCCCGCCGACGAGCACGGGGATGATCTTGTTTGCCGCCGAGGCTACGAGTGGCTGGCTATTGACTAGGTACGGGGAAGAGAGGTCAGGGCTATTGTCTTGTTGATAGTCTGACTCTTGGACGCAGAACCACAACAGTCTATATTTCGTGGCGCTTTGGAGGTGGACTAGACTTACCGACAAAGTTAACGGCCTGGGACAGCCTCGCCGCCGCCAAGGCAAGACATGTCGTCAGGTGGATATGCCTCATTCTCTTCCGAATGATAGTAAATACATGTAATAAGAAGAGAGCGTGAGTATATAATATTATTGCTGCATATTGTTGTTCCGACCGGAAATCATGCTCGAGTCTCGTTCGGGGTCAACCCAAGTAAACTGTAATTAAGAAGAAGAGAAGATTGAAGGAGAAAAGGGTACTCGTCACTGCCAGCTGGACAGAACATGACTTCTTCACACGCGACGCCGACCAAACTCTATCCACATAACTGGTGCAGGAACTCTTGCTCGCTCCGCTCGGATGCCCCAAACAGCTTCCGCATCGGTCCGTTCGGCGCCAAGTTACGTACATTTTCCATTCTGGGAGAAGCACGAGAGCGAGGGCGGACAAGGCAGGGAGTAGAGTCGGCCAGAAAGAAGCATCCCATGCGTCCCTTGGCTTGATGTTTAGACCTCTTAGTTCGGATGAGACGGCCCACGAGCGAGAGCGTCTCCCAGCGAGAGCGAACGAGGCACATATTAGGCATACTCGGCATATAAGCTTAGTCTACCAGAGTACCCTCGACACCCCGCATCAACATCAGATGTCCTTGGGTGGTGGTTGAGCTGATGTTTCAATGGTACCAGTGGACGTTTCGCAATGGCCTCATCTGATGTCGGGAGCTCGGAGCAGGTACCGACCTACGCATGGGCGGGCTCGCGGGACGGAACAGAATAAGCTCGCAAATGCCTCTGGGCGAGCGGCGTCCCCAAAGAAGGCCCACGCCCGTCTGATCCGGAATGACCCCGATCTTTTTGCCAGCTGTCCGTGGCTCCTTGGTCACTCCTCCGGTCGTCCAGACGACTAAGGGATGATCATCCGCGAACGAGTACGGATATGCTGCAAGAGTCGCTGACTTACATGGGGAAAAAGGCCAAAGGAGCGACAAATCGTTTGGGTGGGCACAAGATGCCAGCATGTTGACAGCGTCGCACGCCGCGATTGACAGGTTGATCCTGAGCAACAAGTCAGTCACTCCCAACTTCAATGGCACAGAGTAATCACAACTTGAACGATGCATCGCAACAATATATGTCTTGTTTCTATGTTCATATGTACACCTTAAGTAGTAAGAATACCAAACATGAGTAATTAAGTTGTGGCGCTGTTGGCAGTATTCGCTCGTGCCGGCTTGAATCGGACATGATATGATGCTCGCGCGTCAATCGCATGCTCCTTTTTACCTCGGGTCTTTTCTAACCGCAAACCTCCCCAGGCGCTCTAATTCCATGTTGCGTCTTGACATACCCTAGCGTCTGGCCCTCTCCACAGCAGCGGCGCTCATGTTGGTCATTGACAGACCGGATGGCGGCGCAGGTGTGCCGGCCCGCGTCGGCGGTGCGGACCTGTTGTGTGCCATGTGTGCCCTCACCAGATGACCGGCGGCCAAGGCGGCATTAAGCGACAGCTCACCGGCCAGTACGATCGAAGCGATGATGCGCGCGAGGCGGCGGGCATTCTCACCCGGGGTGACCGGGTGGGCACCGCGCACACCCAGCATATCCAGCATGGCAGCCTGAGGTTCCAAGATGGTACCGCCACCAAGCGTGCCAACTTCGATGGAGGGCATCGAGACAGAGATTTGGAGTGAACCCCGAAGGCTGTTGATATTGGTTAGCAAATTTGAGTGGGGTTTCCCTTTTGCAGCGACTTCTACTCACTTCTTCATGATTGTGATACAGTTCGCACTCTCCACGACCTGCGCCGGGTCCTGGCCAGTGGCAATGAAGACAGCGGCCACCATGTTTGCCGCGTGGGCGTTGAAACCTCCGACGCTAGCAGCCATGGCAGACCCGATCAGGTTCTTGTTAATGTTGAGCTCGACGAGGGTGTCGACATCGGTCTTGAGCACCGACTTGACGACGTCACCAGGAATAATGGCCTCAGCAACGACGCTCTTGCCTCTTCCCTCGATCCAGTTGATAGCAGCGGGCTTCTTGTCGATACAGTAGTTGCCGGACAGAGAAACAATCTGCATGTCCTGGAAGTCATGCTCATTCGCCATGACATCGAGCGCATGCTCAACACCCTTGGAGATCATGTTCATTCCCATGGCGTCACCCGTCCTGCTCTTGAACCGAATGTACAGGTTTGTTCCGGCAATGGTAGATGTCATGGACTGAAGTCGTGCGAAGCGGCTGGTTGAGTTGAAGGCGTTCTTCATCGCTGTCTGACCGGCATCGGAATCAAGCCACAACTTGGCAGCACCAGTCCGTTCCAACGTCTCGAAGGTCACACAAGGTCCGCGGGTCATGCCGTCACCGGTCAGCACCGTCACAGCACCACCTCCAGCATTGATGGCCTTGCAGCCACGGCTGGCACTAGCGACCAAGACACCTTCCGTCGTGGCCATAGGAATGAAGTAGCTCTGTCCATCAACCACCAGAGGCCCCGCGACACCAACCGGCAGAGGCATGTACCCGATGACGTTCTCACAGCAAGCACCGAGGACGAGATCCCAGTTGTAGTTCTGATACGGAAGCTTGGATCGCTCCAACACATTCGTGAGATCAGAAGTAGCCTTGGTGCGAGAAATGATAGCGCGACGGATCTTGGTAGCGCGAGTGCAGTCTTTCAGTGTTCTCTCCAGACTATGACCGGGGACCTTGCCCTTGAGTGCAAGAGTGATAATTTCATCGTCGTTCATCTCGGGAACACGCTTCTCAGCAAGCAGTTTCTGAAGCTCCTCGAAGGGACGCTGAGGACCGTCGTTGACGATGGAGACAGTGGAAGCGACGCGCTTGAAGGCCGACGCATCGCTCTCGTCGTCAGTAGCGGCGGGCGTGGGTGGTTTAACCTCGGTAGGCGATGGGCGAGCTGATCTGTCGTATGGACCGGGGGTCGTGGGATCGGAGTCGTTGAACCTCTGTGCTCGGGCGAGCTCCTTGACATTGATCGGATGTTCGGGAACGTTGGGGTCTTTGATTCCCCATCTGGCGGCATTGAAAAGATAACCGTTCAGAGCAACACTCATGGCCAGTGCGATGACGATCCATTTGGACAAAACGGGATCCTCCAGACTCTTGAGTATACTGCCAACCATTCGACCACCGACTCCGTATCCCAAGTCGTCCACATCATCAGCGGTCGTCTGAGGGATCCTGCCATAGTGGATTGAAGGGAACTCCAGCTCGTACTTGATCGGAGTCAGGATTGTCACCACGACTCCCTGGTTGTTGGCGTTCGTCTGCGCAAGAATAGTATCGAGACCGTTTGCGGCGACCTTGAAAGGATCGACCGGCGGGTTGGCGACGAGGCCACCAAGACCACCAGCCCAAGACGAGATAGTTGACAGGGAGTCAGTGTCCCGGAAGGGAACAGTGCAGAGGTTGATCGCGTTGATCAGCACGAATCCGGAGACCATCAGAACCTTGAACTTGGGGACGCTCGTGCTCTTGATTTGCTTGCCAAAGAGAGACGCGCCAGTCTTCTTGCCGTCGGCCTGGGGCCAGTCATTACTCTGCGCAACATTCTCAGCTACACGGTGGCTGACACCATCGTCCTCGAGGGCTCGTCGCATCTCAACATGGCGCCTGATTCGGTTGATTTCGAGCTTGATGCAAAGGATTGCAGTGTAGAAGGTGAATAGCAGGATGCAGTCGAAGAAGAGGATCCACGCGGCGAGGAAACAGAACTGCTGTAGCCCTCCTTGGACACCGGAAGCAGCTCCAAGGACAAGCACGACAATCTCGATGACATAGTCCTTAACAATATCGTACCCCTTCTCCCTGATGGCGACCTGAATCGCGGACTGGATGTAGTTGGGCGTAGTACCCTTGCCCTTCCCGTTCTTTTCGTGCGCAGCCTTGTGCTCGATGGAGTGGTTCAGGACAGCGCGGGTCAGAGTGATGTTTTTCTCGAATCCAATTGTGATGACCAGGAATGGCAGTCCCTCAGACAGCAGGACCATGGAGACCGGAACGCCAAGCTTAGTAACGACGACCAAGCTGAACATGAAAGCGAAAGCCGAGGACAAGAGAGTGGTCGCAGCCAGCCAGAAGTTGGAGCCCATGCGACGCATTGACAAGAACAAGGAGACGAAGGTCAGATGCATAGAGATGTACCCGAGGAACATGATAGTGATGTCGAGCGCCTCTGCATTCTTGAGCAGATCGATAAAGTCGAACCAGGCGTTCTGAGCCCACTCCACGATGCTGTTCCGTGGGCTGACCTTGGCCGCCTTCATGATCCACATCTTATTCTCCTTGCCATGTTCAGTCTCGCGTGTCTCCTGGCTCGGGATGTCACTGGGGATCTCCTGCGCGGCAGCCAGAAACTGGGGCGCCTGCTTGTAGGGCACGGCAAGAGCCACGGAGGTCTCTTGCGAATAGGTGGTAAGCGAGTTGGAGGTAGATGGCAGCGAGATGACGGAGATGTTGTGCGGTAGGGGAATAGTCTCCAGCAGCGGTGCAGTCTTCGAATCGTCTGAGAGCGAGTCGGGGAACACAAAAGTAAGGAGGGCCAGGTGGTCAACGTCGCTTGCAAGTCCGGCGTCCGAGTCCCTGGTCTGCCATTTCCATGCTGAATCAGGCCCAACGTAGAGACTACGGCTTCCTTCGGTCAAGGAAGACCAATCGGCCGTCCTGACAGTTCTCGTCGCATCGAACAGACTCTCTTCCAGCAGGCCGAGATAGCACGAGCTAGCCAACAGCGCAACTACTACAATGGTATGGATTGGGTGCGATGCCGTAATAGCTGAGATAGACCGCAGGAACGGCGTGATCCTGGTGTTGAGCCAGGAGGGAGGCTTTGCCTGGGAGGCAGGCTGCTCGCCCCGAAACCGGGACGGGAGGAGAGAGGAGGCAATCATGTTGGATAAATCGAAGTCGGGCAGGTACTGAATGGGACGATTCTACATGGGATGCATTTGTAGCGACTGAGGGGTGGGTGTGTCGAGGATCGCTATCGGTTGGGAGGGTATCTGTTGAGATATTTTGTAAGCGATATAGTCCAGACTCAACAGGCGACATCATCTGCTCGAAAATATGGGCACCAAGGGAAACACAGCCCATACTAGATGATTCAGGTGCTATATCCAGCAGGCGGTTTTGCTCATTGATCCAAATCCTCGCGGCTCGGATGAATGTATGGATATCTCGAGAGCTGTGCTGTGTTGGGGGGCAGAGAGCAGATAGACGGCATACCAATTCGCGCTTACTCCTGATATCGGCGTATCAAGTTGTAGTCCTCGTCGAGGCTGATAACACAGTTGGCTTCAACAGATGAAGACAGGCAGTTGCCAGTGCAGATGAGCAATTGGTCCGTTGCAGCTATGGTCGAAGAGGAGGCGGGGTGGCGAAGGGCGAGGACGAGGACGCGGAGGCAGCGATGAAGTAGGTGGTGGTGAAGAAAAGCGACAGCCACACAGCCTCAGGCCAAGCACTAACAGGGCGAGCGGTTGTGGTTGTACTCGTGTCAAGTCGACACTGAGTAAGAAAAAAGTCGAGGGGTTAAGTAGTAGTAGGGATTCGCGAGTGCAGTGGGGGCGTGAGACCCGTCTGACGATAGATAGAGGATAGAGGCTCGAGAGAGGGCAGGCGAAGGACGAGGGCGAGGCAGGGCCCTACGGTGTGGAATACATAGGAGGGTCGATCGAATTGAGACAAGGAGGCTATCCGCTGCGATGGGCCGGCTCGGTAAAACCAACAAAAAAAAACACAGCACAGCACAGCACAGCACAGCACAGCGCACCTCAGCACAGCCCAGGCAGACGAGAGCAGTCCGGGACGCGGGAAGGTGAGAAAGAATTTCGAGAAGATCCTACAGCTCTTGGCAAGAACGCACCACGCTGTGCTCCATGCTCCTGCAAGCTGGCGAACCCGCCCCGAAATGGCAATTTGATGCCCCACACTACGCAATTTCCATGCTCAATCCGGCCTGTCATTGGTGAGGTGAAGACGGAGGTTCCTGGTCTAGATGTGGGGTGGGCCGGGGACCCAACTGTCCTCTGCACCAAAATTGGGGCACCTCACTGTCGTGCGCCATAACCCGCCCGGGGAGCAAGGGTACATGTGGACCCAGGTAAAGTTGGCCTCTGCTCCGGGTGTTTCTGAGAGGTACCCATGTACCTTGCCGCGTCCTGTCTGTGTGTCCCGAGCTACGTACCCTGTCACTTCCAACTTTTTTCTTCCCCAATGGGCTCGAGCTTTCTCGCGAGCCTTTCCCTTCCTTTATTATTGCGTGGCAGCCTTTTAGGCATGTCCGTAATTTGGTACTGTGTTTCCGTTAGGATTGCGATTGTCCCCCAGCGGCACCTTGATATTGTGCTGCCCTCACCCTTTGTGCGCTTCTTACTGTACCTTATCTCACACAAGAGTCAGTTGACAGCCGGGGAGGAACGGAGGACCCGGGGGAGGGTAGGAGTCTTGCCGTGTCTCACATCATCCCACTGTTTTGCCCGCTGGATCGCCGCAGAACCAACAACATCACGCCAACCAGACAGCAACAACTCATCAGCTTCTCGCCGACGTCGCCCTGACTCGACTCGCGGTGAAGGACAAGAGCTGGGCGCTGCGAGTTTGGCTATCTTATCGCCTTATCCGCCCAACGGGGGCCGCCCTGGCTGTGGGGTGGCCTGTGGGGCGGGCGGGCTGATGCACTAGCGAGATGGAAAGGCGCGGCAGGATTCGGGCAAGTGTCGGGGCGGCAGCTTGGCCTGCTTGGTGATCCCCTCTTCTATGCTGCGGCCGTCTGCCGTTTGTTACGTGACGGTTACTGCCCCGTGTACTATGGTATGCGCGCGCAAGTCCCTCCCCGCCAGTGCGGATGCGTCTGGCGCAGAAATTGCACAGGGGTCGAAAACGCTTTGCTTTGAGTTAGTGTACTGCGCACTTGTGGCCTGTGGACTGTGGCCTGTGGCCTGTGGCCTGTGGACAGCAAGCAGCGCAAGCAGACGCTTGCATGAGCGGAGCCACTGTGACAGAGAGTCAAAGAAACATTTCACAGCCGCGATCTGGTCGTCTTGACTGCTTGCTTGCTTTACTGCTCGACTGGGTTGACAACTGCATGCAGACTGGCAGGACACGACACAGCGCGGGCATGGGAAATTTCCGAAAACTACAACACCAGCATCCTGAATGGAACATCGAATCTACATAACAGTAGGACCAGTTGCATTCTATTACGCATTAGAGGGCCAATTGCTCCCAGGAATGCCCCGCGACTTCAGCATCTACACGTGTAGATCTGCATCTCTGTCCTGTCCGGGTCATGCAAGTATATTCAACTTCTCCATCAGACTTCCTGCTATTATAGATTTTAAATTATACTGTATTTCATCCGTATTTCAAGACGTAGTGACACGGGGTCCCTTTTGCGATCTGGGTTGTTTGAGACCTTGTGCGCACCTCCTTGCGAATGGCCCTTATCCATCGTGGCACCACTTGATACATGTGCAGCTGGAGGCTTAGCTTGGGAACTTTGTCAGCTTGTGTTTTCAGCTTCGCGCTCCAAGCGCAAACGATCCGTGGCGTCAGGACTACTTGTTGCGCTTCATTTCCATCCTCAGTATTGTTTCCCTGCATTCCAAGGTTCCAAGGTTCTCTATGCGCTCAAGGGCACCGGAACAAGCTGGAACCACATCATCAACTGTGACTGTGTCTTGGGAGACGCAACGTTTTGGTGAGTTTAGCCTCGATTGACTCTTGTGGGCGACAGCAAAGGCTTGATGGTCAGCACTTGAGTGGATCAACATGTTTCTGCACCTTATACCTCCGTCTTCCAAGCAGTCCCACCGTCCCGCCAACGCCGTGAGGGAAATCGTACACGAGGGCTATCACCAGGATGACATGCATCTGACTCTCGAGTGTCCACTTCTGGGCGACGCAAGGACCGACAGCCATTGCGAAAGTGAGCTCTCGCGTCGCTTGGAGTCGGAACTCGGAACCGAAAAGGTGACGGCGGCAGGTGCTTCCCGAGTCGCTTCTCGATCGATTGTTGGGCTCTCCGACGGGTGCTCTGGAGAAGGAGCTATCCTAGATAACATTCCTGCAACTTGGTCGATACGTGGTGCGGGCGAGTCAATGGCAACTGTCGAGAGTCGCCAACCAGAAGAGATGGAGGGCGCGCCGCACAGTTCGTCGTCGACGCTTGAAAACTTCGCGCTCGACCTAGCCAGGAATCAATGTCGCCAAGCCAAACAGTATACCGTCGAAGATATCTTCCTGAACAGGGTGAGTACATCTTGACCTGGCGGAATGGACACTTGCCTGCAACCTCAAGTCTCTGCTGGATGACGCTGTCGAAGCCTAGCTGCATCGAGACTCCAGTCCCTGGGCTCCTTCGCCGCAGTGACAGGAGGAATCCGTCACGGCGAGGCAACCCCTACCTAGGTATTTATTAAGGAAGGAGAAGGCAAGCCCCTTTGGGTGGTCGTCACCACGGTGCCACGTGTTTGCGCCGCGTGCCTGGGAAAGCCCACTCTGGACCCGTACGGCAGGCTCACCGGTTCGGTCTCAAGCATGTGCGCCAAGGTGCCAGAGTGCGGCGATACCATCCAATCACGACTATTTTCTATGCTGACCGACAATTGCAGCATATGAGGATCTTCTTCGGACCGACCGCACCGAACTGTTCTAGAAGGAATGCATTACACAACTGCGTCGGCTCGGAAGGGCTGGCTGACTCCTATCTCCGACAAGGAGGAGGTCAATTTGCGACACGGTGGGCATGCCCTTGCTCGGAAATCCGACTCACAGTGCAACGCCGCATACAGAGTCATACTCGAAAGGCACGACGTGGTTGACACCGTTCACACGGTCATTTGAGACCGAGAGCTTATTTGCTGTCAACTCCGATATATACGGTACGAGCCGCCGGACCGTCGTTGCTCTAGGCCATCGGCGCTGCAGGGATGTGGTCTCGACTCCGCGGATCCGTCAATGTCGGAGAGCCGACTCCGAGGTTTTCGAGATGCCCAGGAGCTCTGTAACCTTCATACACGAACCTTGTAGTGCATACAGGTCTTTTCACTGGCCATGCAGCCATGTAGACATGACAGGATCATGTTTGCTCGCCCAAGCTCGAATGCAACGTGGTTCTCAGAAAGGCTCTGGCGATGATGATGGCCACACTAGTCTCCAGGAATTCCCGGCATTTAGCGTCCATCGGGCAGGGGGTCATGCGCAGTCAGTCAATCGGCCAAGACAATCCAAGTCTCAAGATTCCTCCTCCCATGGATCGACTCTGTAGAGGGCACAGGAATTATTAATTCTCCAAGGGTCTGGTGTGCGGTCTTGGCGGTGCTACGCGGAGCTACGCGGATATTCGGCACTCGCTTTTGAACGAGCCCACCACCGGCATCGCCTGCCGCTCAGCACCATCGTGCTTGCTGGTTGCCCAACAGGGTCTCCACTTTTTGCGTGTAATCGACTCTTGCCTCGCTCATCAACGCCTCCAATGTCCGCCTCTTCGGGAGATTTGCACTCGAGGGATGCACCATTGTTACCTTGTCCGCTTTGTCCCCGTCTTGCAGGCTGCAAGTTTACTTCTTCTCTTCACTTTCAACATCCATAGCCTATACTTAGTTTCCATACAAGAAGTCGTGATCTTCTCACGCGCATAGACAAACAGGCTTTACCGACTCTTCGGCAACCTCGGCTCCGCAATTTGGCCCGGCTCGGCGATCTCGAGCTTAAGCCTGACTCTGTGTTGACGGTCAGGATCCCGGGGACAACGTCGCACGCAGGGTGTCCGAGGGCCGTAGCACAGCGCTGCCATGGCTGTTAGCTCAGCCAGCAATGGCAACACGATCGACGACGACAAGGTGCACGGGAGCAGCGTGTCCACCACAACATTGGGCTCCGCAAGCCTGCAGAACCTAGACGCCGCAGCCGTGCCGGACAGCCCCAAAGGCGCGAGTGAGGCCGAGGCAAACGGCCCCGATAGGCCAAGCTCAACTCACGCCGCTGACGATGCCGGGACGTCTGTAACACAGCCGGCTCCACCCCGCGACGAGGCGGCGCCAACCTCGGGGCAGGACGCCGGTGGCGCAAGACCGCCCGAGGACCAGCGCACAGCCCTCCAGACGGCTCTCATCATGATCTCACTCTGCTCAGCAGTCTTCCTTGCCGCCCTGGATGTCACGATCGTCACCGTGGCCGTCCCCAGAATATCTTCTGATTTTCACTCCACCGCCGGTTACACATGGATCGGCTCTGCTTACTTGCTCGCGAACGCCGCTGCGGCGCCCAGCTGGGGCAAGATATCTGACATCTGGGGCCGCAAGCCAATACTGTTGACTGCGGTGGGTGTCTTCTGGGTCGGCTCGCTGCTGTCAGGCGTCAGTGTCAGCATGGGGATGCTCATCGTCGGTCGAGCGGTACAAGGCATCGGCGGAGGCGGAATCCTCATCTTGGTCAACATCTGCATCAGCGACTTGTTTTCAATGCGAAGGAGAGGCCTGTTTCTGGGGATCATCAGCTTGGTGTGGGCTCTGGCTGGTGGGTTTGGGCCGGGTAAGTTACTAGTCTTGCGGTGGCTGAGACACGGCTAGAACTGACCTCATATCGCAGTGCTTGGCGGCGTCTTCACGCAACACACCACCTGGCGATGGTGTTTCTACATCAATCTGCCCATCTCGGGTTGTGCCATGGTGATCCTGTTTTTCAGCTTACACCTGCACAACCCGCGCACAGGTGTCAAGGAGGGCCTCGTGGCTATCGACTGGCTTGGATCGCTCACCATAGTGGGTGGGACTATCATGATCCTCCTCGGGCTCGAGTTCGGCGGCGTGACCTTCCCATGGGACTCCCCGACCGTCATCTGCCTGATAGTGTTCGGGGCTGTACTTGTCGGCATATTCTTCGTCATAGAGCTGCGGATTGCCAAATTCCCCATCATCCCACTCCGCATCTTCAAGCATCCTTCCAACCTCGCCGTCGTCGGCCTCAGCGCCTGCCATGGCTTCGTGTTCATCTCCGCGAGTTACTACCTGCCGCTGTACTTCCAAGGTGTCCTGGGCGTCGGCCCGCTGCTGTCCGGTGTCTATGTGCTACCTTTCACGTTCTTCTTGGGTGCTGCGGCGGCAGCGACGGGTTTTCTCATTAAGAAAACAGGAAAATACGTACCTGCCATTATCTTTGGCTTCTTCTTCACGACGCTAGGCTACGGCCTGTTCATCGACCTGGACCCATATGTGAACTGGCCCAAGATCATCATATATCAGATCATCCTCGGACTGGGTGTCGGGCCGAACTTCCAATCACCACTAATCGCGCTGCAGACCACCGTCCAGCCGAAAGACATAGCGAGCGCGACGGCGACGTACGGATTTGTCCGACAGGTCGCAACATCCATGTCAGTGGTGATAGGAGGCGTCATCTTCCAGAACGAAATGCAGAAGCAACATCCCTCCCTGGTGAGCGAGCTCGGCCCGGACATCGCAAACCTGCTCAGCGGGTCCAACGCGGCGTCGAGTGTGGATGCCGTGGCGGCCCTCCCAGAGCCTCAGAAGGGAATTGCCCGGCGGGCGTACTTCAACGCCATCCGGATCATGTTCATCTTCTACGTGGCTTTCGCGGGCCTCGGCCTGGTCATCAGCTTCTTCGTGGGGAGCCGCAAGCTCAGCAAGGAGCATGTCGAGCACAAGACCGGACTGAAATCGCTGCAGCCTGCGCGGGAACCAATAGGGGATGAGGAGAAGAGGGCCAGCGGGGCTGGAGCGGCCGACGTCGTGAGGCCGGAGGCCGAGCCCCAGGATGCCGCTAGTAACTCCCCCGACAAACGGTCATGATCCAGAGGCGCTATGTCGGGACATGAGGGTGTATAACTTTCTCCACGTGCATTTTCGGGCGTTGCTTGGCATTTGTCCCCTTCAGCGAGCATTTTCACCAAGTTTGGAAAATCGTGGCGAGCAAGACAGAGAGGCCAAATGGCATAAGAAAGCACATATCGGCCGAAGATGGGATGCGGAATCAGCGCAAACGTATATTTTAATAAATATGACTGCTTGGTCATCAGCGAAGAAATAATTGTCCGGCACTTCCAAGTTAGTTTCAATATTTCTTGTGACTGGCGGGACAGAGTATATATGTTCCAAGAGGCCCAACGGCAACGACGGGAGCATGACCAATAAGCTCTGTCTGTGCGTAAGCTGACGCCCGGGTGTCTACCGGCCTGAACTTTATCTTGACATCGCATTGCCTCTGATGCTCCCCTCCCAAACTTTGTATAGTGTGAGTTCGGTATTTTGTTTTTTTAGCTCCCCCAATTCGGCGGCCGCCATAAAATACAGCATGTGACGTGGGGAGAACAATAGAACGAGACTGGATACCCATTCCTGGTCTCGTTCCCTGGTGCTTTTTCACCTCTAATCCTCCGGTGCCCTAGATTCCCTTCATATTTACGTGAATGAGGTGCGTGCTTTCATGATGCAGGACGGTGGGTAGAGGTCCACCGCGCCAGAAAATCGTGGGACGTTCAAAGCCTTACGGTGAAGGTCGAGTTAGACAAAGACGAATTTAGACCGGCAACAAATTGCTTCGAGACTTGATACCCATGTATTGGAAGCGGTTGTCCACGTGTAAGTGGATCGGAACAAGCTGTGATTATATACAGGTATCCCAACTGCTGAGGCCATTCTTTAGGTGCCAATCCGTGAGTTTTTCCAAAAGAGTCGGGTCAATGCCGCGATTGGACTTGAATAATGTTGGTTCATAAGGATGAACATTGGACCCATAGTACTTCTTGTCGTACAAAATATCCTCGAACTGACCAATCATGCAGTACTCGTCTATGTCAGAATATGCTGATAGCTCGTAAGCCGTCATGAGCACATCGACCCCGTAGCCTTGTGAGGTAATAAGCCTTGTGGATCCGAGCTCGGAATGGACCGCGGCTTCCATCGTTTCATGACAGAAGCTGAGCCAGACTAGGTCTTCCAATGTGCCCCAGTGATCTTCCTGCGGAACAGAGTGGGCGAGTGCCGGATCCGAAAGAATTCCCATGCCGACGTCGTCGGTTGCCCAGAGCATAGAATGAACATGCGGTGACGGCTGGCAGTTGATAGTAGTGCCTACCAATTTTACGGTCTCCATGACACGGTCCAGGAAAAGGTCTGACCAGCAGGCTGTGCTGGCGTATCGTGTCAAGAAAGGGCCCTTGATGCTGGCGTTCATGGTGACAAATCGCTTGTACCATTTCCAGAGATCGTCCTTGCGGAGAACCTCACCCACTCCGCCCAGGTCGAAACATTTGTTCTTTTGTTCTCTCGCCGAATAAAATCTTGACGTTGGGATGTTCGGGGACCAACGAATACGCGTCAATCTCACCGTTGAATACGAAGATGAAGTCCGCCTCGCCGTGCAGACCTTTCTCCAAGAAGAACTTGAGATTGGTCCTGGCCGTCTCAGACTCCGCGTATGCGTAAAGTATGAGGGTGGTGGAACTGGTGTTTGTTGACTCTGTCAGGGCTGGCTCGACATTCTCGTCGGCCTGGATGACTTGTGAGGCCTCGCCTTGACGTGAGACCTGTGATGAGGGTGTATATCTGAGCTTGCAGCGACATTTCGAGGCTCGGTTTGGCTGTGAGATCCACTCTGCCGAGACTCTCTCGAAACATAAAAAGCCAGAGGTGCAGATATGAGCAGCCATAATATCACAACTCTCCAGTACGTTGATGTCGGCATCATGGTGCTTCAGGTATTTCGAACATGTGTGCTACCGAAGTGTCCCACCGGACTACGCGAACAAGACGTCGTGATATCGAGCTATGTTGTTTGAAGAGGGCATGAGACACGTGAACAAATTGTAGAGTCACTTTATTTGCCTTGGACATGCTACAAGTTTCTTTGTCAGTCGCCGGTGGCGGCGAACATTGCGACCCCTGAGGTCGGCGGTGGGTCCCGGCAGCGCAACCTGACCCCCGGTTCTGCTTTGCTATCTTCTCTACGCGTTGAGACCCGCTTGCTGTGCCACGCCTGTGCTTTCGCGAGGCGCGCAATCTCTCTTCTCGATCAGTTGGCGGCAGCTGAGACTGGGCAAGTTACTTTCCAGTTGGATGGTGATCCGCAGTATTTCAGGGTTATCACACCTAGACGGCCTCTGCCCATTCAACTGTGGATTTAGAAAAGGGGATACAATCAACAGCAGCCGATGACTCGAATGTGGGCGACATGCCCTCATCTACGAACCACATGGACATTCCCCTTTTATATTGTGTGAACCACAAATAAGATCGATTCGGGCTATTATCTATTAAAATAGGTGGCCGAAGGCCGCTTAGAACTTAGCTAATATAGCTGTATAGGCGGTGTAAATTCATTTATAGTAGCGGTAAAATTCTAAATAAATTTAAAATTCCTATATACCCCCCTATATCGCCTATACTATTAATAAAGCTATTATCGACTATTTTATTTATTTAAGTTCCCCTATTAAGCTAGATCGATAGTAAGTATCCGAGAAGAATAAAGCATAATATATCTTTTAAATTAATATAATAGGTTTTACTATATAGGATTTTTTATAATAACTTATTAATCTTCTATAAGCCCGTCTATAATTAAAAGCCGCTATTCTGCGCTAATAGCTATAGCATTAAGCCGCGCCTAATCTATTCGCGCTAATGCTTTTAATAAGCTATTAGCCTGTTAAGGTTAAAGCTATCGCGGGCCGCAAGCTAGTTTAACGCCGTTAAACACTACTAATATATAAAAGTGCTATTACTATATAACTTAAGCCTTTAAGTTACTCGAAATAAGCGATATTAAAAAGCCGCTATTACCTTAACTATTTTATAGGATATATATAGGTTTTAGCTTTACTTAAATATACACCTATCCACTATAATTTTATTCCACTATATTATAAGACCACTCGAAAGTAATTATTTAGCCGAAATTAAGATAATAGTTAAGCTTAAACTATTATTTATATATATTTAAAACCTAGGTAAGGCTACTATATTTTATTATCTAGATATATAGATTTAATAGCTTTATAGCTATAGAAATAAACTTTAAATATAATAAGTAAATCTTTACTTAAATAAAAAGTTTTTTTATTAAGGTAAAGAAGTATAAAGATAAATAACCTTCCTTATTTAAGTAAATAAATATATTTATTATTACTTTAAAGATATATAACTTAAAGATTTATTTTAAAGAAATAAAAGAATTTATTACTTATAAGTTAAAAATTAATAATAAGCCGAGGAAAGAATAAAAGGTTATAAGTTTAATACGCTTTTTTAAAAAAGTTTACCTTTTATTTAAATAAATAAAGCTTAGTTATAAAAATATAATATAATTAAATAAAATTTAGTTTAAAAAATATATAATTATAAGTCTTTTAACCTTATATTTAAAAAGGAATAAAGTTATTATAACTATTTTATTTATTTAGCTTTTTTTAACTTTAATACCACTACTTTTAAAGCTATAAATAATAAGTAAAGCCTTTATTATTATATTCTTTATTACCTTATATTAAGTAAAGTAATTATTAAAGCTAGGTATATAATAATTTTTATAAGTATTATAATATTTAAAGTTAACTTAATAAGCGTTTTTCTTATAAATCTTATAATAGTTAAAGGCGTAATAATTATATATAGCGCTTTTCTAATATTTCGGGTTAAGCGAGGCTTTTTTATTATTATTATAATAACGCTATTATTATAGCTTTTTAATTTAAAGGTAAAAGTATACTTTATAATTAGATTATTCTATATAAAGGTGCTATTATAATTATTATAATAAAGAAAGTTATATAATTAAAAGTTTTAAAGCTTATTAATAATAATAATTATTATTAACTTATTAATAAAGTAAATTTTTATTTTAATTAAATAATAATAAATATATTAAAAGTTATTATAAAAAGTTATAAGGTACTTATAATTACTAATTTAATAAAAGATAAAGCGGAGAAAAAGGTTATTAATATATTTCTTAAAATACTTAAAAATTACTTTATTAATAATTAAATAGATTATAAAAAGATTAATCTCGCTAATAGCTAAATTAGCGTTTTAAAGCTTATTAATTATATAATAAAAAATATTATAAAGAATTATTATTAATAAGCCTTTATTATAACGTTAAACGGTATAAGTATTATTATTAATAAGCTTAAATATAAAAGCGTCGATATATTTAAATTAATTAAAGATATAATAAGTATTTTTTATTATTATTTATTAATAGAAAAGGTTTTTTTTATCTTTAAAAAGGGAAATTAAATAAAAAAGGGGTATATAGCCTTTATTATAAAGGTTTTATATCGGTTGTAAATATAGCGGTTAAATTAGCTTTAAATTAATTAATTAATTAATTAAAAAATAATTAAAAAATAATTAAAAAATAATTAATTTTAACTTATAACGGGGTATTAAGTTAGCTTTAAAATAGTTAGTTAATAAGTTAATTAATTAATTAAAAAATAAATAAATTAATATATTAAATAGCTTAATAATAAATTATAATAACCTTTTTTTTATTTAAAAAGGAAAATAAAAATAAGTAAAAGTAAATAAGGGCGTATAATTTATATAAACTATAAATAAGATCGATTTAAGCTATTATCTATTAAAATAAGTGGCCGAAGGCCGCTTAAAATTTAGCTAATATAGCTATATAAGCGGTGTAAATTTATCTATAGTGGCGGCAGAATTTTAAGTAAATTTAGAATTCCTATATATATTATTAGTTAAGCTTAAGGCCTAGGGGTATATATACGTAAAAGTAAAAAGTAGTAAATAAAAATAATTTAATTAACTTAATAATAGTTAGGTTAAAGCTATTATTAAAAGGGCAATAGCTATAGGCTAGTTTAAAGAAAGTATTTCGGCTAGATTATTTATTAGGCCGAAGGGCTATAACTAATTAATTAGCTATAGCTATTATAGCTAATTACTGCTATTTCTATATTAGTAGTTTTTTAATTTAGCTGCTATTATATTATTATTAAATATTTTAAAAATGCCCTTTTTTTTAAATCGATAAAATAAATTATATACCTATAGTAATTAGTTATTTACCTAAATTATTATAGTCGATATAGCTCTTTACTTAAATTATTAACTTATTAGTATTAATTAAGTGTTTTAGCGCCTTATTTAATAATACCTTTATTATAATATTAATAGGGTTATTATTTCTATTAATTTATTATACTTTATATATCTTTTATCTTTTATATACTTAGTATAGGGTTATAATATCGATTATTAGCCGTTTTTCCTTTATTATACCTAGTTTAATAAGATATTTATATAATAAATAAGAATTAGTATAGATTATAAAAAGAATTATAGAAAGGTTAAGTTAATCGGTAATTAGCTTTATTATTAATAAGAGTATTACCTCGATATTAAAGCTACTAGCTATTTTATAAATTTTAAAAGCTAATATACTTTTTATAACCCGCTTATACTTTATAAAGAATTAGTAAAGTATATTACTATATATTTTATATTATAAGAGGTTAATATTCTTCTTTTTATTAATAAGGGCTATTATATAGCCGATTTATAAGCTAAGGTTTTAATTATTAATAAAAGATTTATTTATAAAAACTATTAGGGTTATTATTATTAAATTAATTAATATATATTATAGCTTTTAATTAAAGTTAGCTATTTATTATTTTAGCTATTTATTAAATTTGCTATAATTATTATAATTTAGTTTTTAAGCTTATATAGCTATAAAAAGGTTAAATACAGCTTTTAGCTAATAGATTAATATAATATAAGCCTTATAGGTTTATTAATAAAGGTATTATTAAGGGTAATTATCAGCTTTTATATTAATTAATTTAAGCTTAGCGTTTTAGCCTTTTTACTTTATTTTAATAGCGCTATTAAAGGCTATTATTAACTTATAGCTATTAAAATTAAATAATTATATAAGGGAGAATATAGTTTTTAGTTTATATTTAATTTTTACCTTTTAAATCTTTTTTTCTTTAATAGCCGAAAATATTAAGCTTATAATAATAAGGGTATTATTAGTTTATATTTTAATTAGCCTAAATATCTCTTTTCTATTACTTATAATTAAAAAGTATAGGTTATAGCTAAAAATTCTTATTTTTAGCTTTTTATAATAATATTTATAATATATAGCCTATTAATATATACCGGCTTTAATAATGCTATAAAGCGGCTTAATTAATTATATAATTATTTCTTTTAAATATTTTACCTTTAATTCTTATAGTAATTATATTAGAATTATCTATAATAACTTACTTTTTAACTATAAGTAAGCTTAAGTAATATTATATAGTTTAAAGGCTATTTACTTTATAAGAAAGAAGACGGTAATTATAATAATTAGTTATTAGCTAACCTATTAGATTATTAATAATTAGGTTAAAATAAACTTTTTCTTATTATTATTATAGCTTTAAATTATAAGTCTTAATTTCTTATATAGTTATTTAATTTTATTTTTAATCTTATAAACTATTTAAGCTTTAAATAGTTTAATTATTTTATAAAGGTTATAGCTAAAGCGTTTAAATTTAAAGATATTATAAGTAATTAAATTAATAATTTTTTAATTATTTAATTTCTTAAATAGATTATTATTAGCTATAATAACGCCTTTATAATATAGCTTAAGCGATAATATATAATTATTCTTTTTCTTTTAAGTTAAAAGAGTTTTAGAAATTTAAAGTTATTTTTTAAATTATCTTTATTATTATAATAGCTATTAATAGCTAATAAACTTAGTATTAATACCTTTTTAACTTAAAAGAGGATTATATAAGGTTATTATAACGATTATATCCCTTATATAATTTATATTACCCTTATAAATATTAATTTAATTATTATTAGCCTTATTATTTTCGGTAATTAATTATTCCGGAGGTAATAGCTATATACTCTTATTATATAGATATAGCTATATATAGGTTAATTTAAATCTTATTAAGCTATTAAAAAGATTTAAAGTAAGGTTATAGCTATTAATAATAATTAACTTATATAAACCTTATTAACTACCTTTTTTATATTATATTTAAATTTTACTTTAAAGTAAAAAGGCTAGTATATTAATTATATTAGGGCTATTTTTTATATAGATTACTTTATTAATTTAGCATTTTATTAAAATCTTTTAAAAAGCTTTTATCGCTTTTTTTTATAGCTTTTACTTATTTTTAAATAAATAGTATAGATAGTAAGTTAATTAATATTTATAGGTAGGTACTATCTTAGGGGTTAGTGGTATACGCTATAACCCCTTAAGGTACTAATAGCTTAAATAGGCACCTCCGCCCCTACTTTATAGTAAAAAATATTATCTCCCCTTTATTTTTTCTAAGCACCCTTAAGATATAACGTTTTATTCTATTCCGTAGCTTATTATAGCTATATTTTATATTTTATTTAGTTAAAGGAAGAACTTTTTTAAACCCGAGGGTAAGGTATTATTTTCGGTTTTAATAATGGATAACTATAGAATTTCTTTTTACTAATAGCACTAAATATTATATAATAAGTATTATTAATATATAAGAAATTTTATAACGATAATATTAATAGATTTTATATAACGGGGATAATAAAAGATTTTTAGGCGCGGATTTTATTAATTACCAAGATAAAAGGGTAGCTAAATTATAGTAAAAAATATTTATTTAAAACCTATACTAATTAGAATATAAGTTAATAATTCGATTCTATAATAGATACCGAAATAAAAGAAAATATAAATATTTTCCGAAAGAGAGTATTAGCTATAGGGTATACGTAGCTTTATAAGTTTATATATTTAAATAATAGGGTTAGTATTATATTAAGTTATTAAAAAACGATATAATACTCCGGTTATAAACTTTTTTTTAAAAAGATAGCGGATAATACCTAAAAGGTATTAATTATTATATAGGTATTCTTATTATTTATTATTAAGTACTTAATAAGTTTAATATTTTAGGTATAAGATAAAGCTTATAAAAGCTTTATATCGGTAGGATTAATATCGGTATTACCTATATTTATAATAAGTTTAAATTTAGTTAAAAATATATTTAATATTAAATAAGAAGAGGTATTAGTTAAATAAATATAATAACTATTAGGTATAAGTAAGGGTAAGCGTTAATATAAGGTAAAATATAAGGCTGCTATAGCTATTATAGCTAGCTTCTTAGCTATAGCACTAGTAATACTAATAATACCGCTATTATCGAGCGATTAAAAATCCGATTTAATAATTATTAAAAAAGGGAAGTATAATATATCTGCCTTATAATACCGGGCTATATAAATACTTACCCGGGAAAAGGTATTAGGGCTTATTAATCTTTTTAATAGCTTTAATATTACCGATTACCTTAAGCAGTATAAGTTTATTAGAAAGGCTTTTAATATTCTAGATAAATAGATATTAAAAGTATTTAGGGGTATAATTAAAGATATCTTTATAGCTGCCGAGTTATAAATACTTATTATTAATATAATAATTTAGCTTAAATAAAAAAAGCGGCTTTTAAAGTTATATAAAGATAAGGATATTACTTAATTATATACCCTTAAGCAGCAATTTTAATATACTTTTAAAAATATTATTATTATATCGGCCTAAAACCTATAAAAGAATATCTTATAATTTAATTAAATTTTTAATAAAATAGAGAAATAAGAGATTTATAGGATATAAAACTTTTAGGAAAAGCTGCTAATAATTATAATATAATATATCCGGATAAATTATAATATTACAGCTAAAGAGATAATAAAGAAAAAGTAGCCGGTATTAATAAAGGTTTTTTTATAAGTATATAAAGATATATAAGGAGAAGAGAAATAGGATTAAAAAGCTAAAGGTATTAACTTTTAAATAATATATAACCTTATTTAATAATAATAATTCTAATAATTCTAATCTTTAGATAATAATATACCTTTTAGATATTATAATATTTTAGGCTTTATTTTATAATATCCTTATATCTAATAGCTATAAGGGATAGGTTACCCGCTTATAGGTTAATTATATTTAATGCTTTAGGGTTTCGGGTTTATAAGGGCACCTTAATATTAAGCGTTTAAGCTATTTTCTAGTATTAACCCTATATAACTATTAATATTTAAAAGCTATAAATTACCCTATTAAGCGGTTTTATAAGTATAATAGTTTCCGTTTAGCTAGATAAATATCGGGTAATCTAATTAAGCTTAATAAATATAGCTATTTTAAATTTAGCTTTAAAAGGCTAAGCTAAAACCGGTTATAGTAGCAGCCCTTAAGTAAAGCTTAAAAAGAGCGATATAAATAGATAATAATATAGCTATTAAAGAGCTAGCTAATAACTTATAAGCCCTATAAATTAATAATTATATTACTTAATATACTTTTAGTAATATAAAGGAGATCTTATACCGTTAACTTAAGAATAGGATTTAGTTTAGTTAAAGTTATTTTACGCCTATATAGAAATAATAGATATCGGGTATTATTCCAGCGCTAAATAATATCTTTATAGCTACCTATATAGGTCTTAATTTAAATAACCGTAATATTATAGAATTTTTAGCCGAATATAAAAAAGAATTTTAAAGATTTCCGGAAATTAATAAGTTCCGTAAGGATAGTATATAGTAATACTATTATAGCTATAATAATATTAAGTATTTAGCCTATATATATAAGCTGCTTAGGATATTATAAGCTAAGGGCTTAATTTATATAAAAGATATAGCTAAAACTAGGTATTAGCTAGAAACTTATAAGGAGATCCGAGTAGGAATAGTATAACCCTTTAATATCTATATAATATAGATATATAGGAATACCTTAGGTATTAGCCTTTAAAGGTATACCTATATAGTATTTAAATTATTATTTAAAAATAGAATTTAAAAGCCTTATATTTAAAAGTATAAAGCTTTAAAGGAAAAAGACCCGCAGTTTACCGGCAATACTAATTTATATCTTAATAAATTAACCTATAATCCTATATAATTTAGAGGAAGCTAATATAAACTAAGAGTAGCTGCTTTATAAGCTGATAAATCTTATCTAGCTATCTTTAACCCCTATATATTAATTATAAATCCGAGGGCAATATTAATTATAGTTAAAAAGCTATAGATTGCAAATATTAGAATTCTTAAAGTAAATAATTAAGCTTTAAAAAGATAATAAGATTTAAAAGGAAATACTGTATTTATAAAGATAGCCCCGGACTTTAATAAGAATAAACCTATTTAGAAACCTAAAACTTAAAAAAAGGTAAAACCTTAACTTAATATAGAATTTAAAGAGAAAAACCCCGGCTAAGTTTTATTAAACCGATATTTTAAAATCCTTAAAGGATATATATAAAATAAGATATTTCGATTATAACTAAATTTTAAAAGCCGATTAATAGATTATATTTATTTTATTTAGGATAATATTAAGAAGGTTATTTATATTAATTATAAAGTATTAGCCGATAAGATATATAGAAAGTAATAAAGTAATATTAAGCTTATTGTTTTAGTTTTAAAATGCGGTAATTTTAATAGTTAAATAATATCGGATTTTCTTATAAATAAGGGGATAGTTAAGATTTATAGTATAACCGGGTTAATAAAAATTATTAAGAATAATAGGTTAAATAATATTTTCCTAAATAACCCTATTTACTAACTATTAATAGATAAGTAGTATTAATATATAAAAGAGGCTATTAAGTTAAGATTTAAAGATAATAGTTTAAAGAAATTAAAATTACTATTTAAAGGGTTTAAGCAGCTTTTCGATATATATATTTCTATTTAACTATAAGTTTTAGTTATTAAAGTATATAATGCTACTAAATAAGCTATTAAATATTTAGCATTAAACTTCTAAATAGCTGCTATTATAAAAAGTAGTTATATCTTAGTTAATTATTTAACGCTTTAATTAAAAAGCTAGGAAAATTGCCCTTTTCTAGCTATACTAGATATTAAAGCCGAGCTAAATATTATTAGCCTTAGCTTATATATTAAGTTTACTTTTATATTTTAATCTACGCTTATTATATTAAAAATATATAATAAAGGAATAGTTAAGTTATTAGGGTTATTAGCTATCGATATTTATATTAGAGGTTATAAAAAGTAAATTTTATTTTATATTATAAATAATAGAAAGGCTAAACCTAATAATAAGGTTTTGCTTAATATATTATTCTTTATCTAAATAAAAATAACGTTTTATTACGGTATTAATAGCGTTTTTAAGGCTAGCTTTCTCTATAATAGAGTACGGTTAATTATAATAGTTAGTAAGCTTAATTAATCGGGAGATTAATCTTAAGTATCCTATTTAGAAAACTAAATTTTAATAGCTTATACCGGGAACACCGAGCTATTAATTAAAAAGTAGTTCCTAAATAGTTAAAACCTTATTTAGATAAAGGTAATTAGCCTATTCTATTATTATTAGATTTTAATATTTATTTATTTATTCCGGCGTTTATAGAATTAGTAAAAAAGTAGTTATATAAAGTTTATAAAGGGGCTTTAGTTAATAAATTAGTTATTTACTTTTATAATAAATATTAAGCCCTAAGCCGGCTACCGTTATTATTATTTAGGGAGAAAAAGATATTAGATAAAAAGGAGATTATTAAAGCTATTAATATGCTATATAAGATTATAAAGCGGAAAGTTAAGCCTATTAATAACTTTAACCTTAATAAATTAGTATTAAAAGGCAATATAGGGTGGAAACCTTATCGATTTAAAGTAATAAGGAATATTTAAGCTAAGATATTATTAAGTAAGTATAATAAATAGATTAAACCTAAGTTTTCGGATATCTTAGCTAGCTTTAAATTTATAAAAAACCGCTAGAATATTATAAAAGCCGATAATTATAAAGGTTTTTCCGAAGAAGAATTAAATCTCTTTTATTATATAATACTAAATAGAAAAAAAGTATTAGCCTAGGAGTAAAATAATATTAGTAGAATAATTCCGGAAGTAACGCTATTTTAAAAGATATAAATTATACTATATAAAGTATTCTAGTTATAAAATATTTTAATCCCTTATACTTTTCAGAATAAGGTTATTTTCCTATTTAAAGACTATATTCGAAAGAAAGCGATTAAGGAAAGCTATATATTATATAGAAATAAATAGTTTTTAATATTTAAGAAGGATAGAGGCTTAAGGCTTATTAATAATACCTAAAAGTATAACGCCTTTATTATTAAAAACGCCTTTATATTACCTATAGCAAATTAGTTTACCGAAAAGTTTAATATATATAAAGTCCTTTTTTTACTTAATTTCTTTTCTAAATATAATTAAGTCTAGCTTTATAAGAATAGTTATAATATAATAACATTTGCTATACCGATTAAGCTATTTAGAATATATAGATTACTAATAAGTATAATAAATTTAATAGTATAATTTATATATATAATAATATATTTATTATATAATCTTATTTTATATATCTGCTAGACTTTTCTAGATAATATTATAGTTAAGAAACTAAATTTTATATATAGTAATAAGGAAATTTCAGAATTTCTAGGTATTTATCGCTATATTCTTAAATATATCTAAAACCTTAATAAAGTTTTTCTTAATATAAAGCTTATAAAAGCAATAATCTCAGTATTTAAGTTAAAGTGGTATAAAAAGTATATAGATATTATCGGGTATTTTTACAATATAAATAGATATAGCTTATAGGATAAGAAAATTAGTAAAATATAGGGGTAATTTTACTATATATCTATTAAGGATATATATTTATTTCTTAATATAATAGTTTATTATAATTATTAGGTTTAGAATTTTACTAGTATTATATAACCGCTTTATAACCTATTTAAGAAAGGTATAAAGTTTATATAGAAAACCGCTAAATAAGAGTTAATAAATACGCTAATATAAATAATTTTAATAAAGCCGGTACTAATAGCTATTAATTATAATCTAAAGATAGATAAGATTATTTTTATAATAAATATAAGCCTTATCGGATAGAAAGGTATTTTTATATAAGTTATTAATAACCACTATAAGCTAGCCAGATATATTAGTAGTATATAGATTAAGGCTAAATAGAAGTATAACGCTTATAAAAAAGAATATTAAGCTGTTTTATATATATTCCGTAGGCTATAAATATAGCTTTTTAAATATCGTTTTATCTTAAAGACTAATGCTAAAATTCTAGTAAATTAGATTAACAGCAGGATATTAAATATTCTAAACGCCTTAATTAGCCGATAGGTATTTATAATTAAGGCCTTTAATTTTTAACTAAAATATATTCCTAGCTTAAAGAACCTTATTATAAATGCTTTATTATATCTACTAAATTTATTCCCGCCGGAATAAAACCTAAAGGGAGACCTTAATAACTAATACAATATATAGATTAATAATTTCGAATCTGCAATAGGGTAAGATATTAGATAAAACTTAATATCTATCTTTAATCCGAAATTAAAGTAGTCCGTTAAGTTCTTACAAATTATAAATTATTTAACCTAGGTAAAGCTTCTAAACCGTATAATATTTAAATAGGCTTAAGTATTTTAGAAAAAAGCTAAACGGTTTTAAGTTATTAATAATACATTTTAATATTTACCGGAAAGGTTCTAGCTTAAAAGATAAGTAGTTAATAATATAAATCTCCGTAAAAAAATTATCTGCAGATATTATAGTATTATAAGATATAAAGGGAGAGATATTATAATTTTAAGGGTATAGCGCCTTTATTACTAAAAGGGAATATATATAAACCTTAATAAAGCGGTAGCTAGCTGCTTATATTATTAATAATTCGATAGATAAATATAAAAGAAGGGAGTAATTCCTATATATTTTAGTTAACTATTTAAGGTAGTTAGAATAAATATTTAATATATATTAAAGGATAAAGACTTTAATTATCTAGTTAAAGCTTACTGCGATTTAATTAAATACCCTATAGTAAAAGCGTTAAAAAGAGCTATAGTAAAGTCTCTTAAAGATTTCTTTATTTAAGAAATCCTTTTTAAATATAGCTATTTATATAAAGTAATTATAAATAAAGGCCCGGAAAATAAGGCTAAGTTTACCAATATACTATAAATACTTGGTATACTTCTTATAGTTATATCTTTATATAACCCGAAAGTATAGGGACTTATTAAGGGAGGCTATTATATTTTTATTAGAATATTAATTAAATTAGCAGCTAGAATAAGTTATTAAAGACGGTATATTAAGCTTATTTTATTTATAAATAAAATATTAGTTTGCACCTTATATAGATATACCCCCTTTTACTTAATTTATAAATAGAAAGCTATTATTCTTTTAAAAATAGAAATTTTAATATAAAGAGTTTAATTATAATCCCCTAAATAGTTATATACTAAGGTGCTAAATAGTTATTTATAAATACTAATAGCTAAAAAGGCCGATATTAAAAAGGCTATTAAGTTAATTATAACGTATTAAGAGAAAATTATAAAAAGGGCTAAAGACGCTAATATAAATAAGCTAATTTTATTAGTAATTAATAACCTTATACTTATTTATAATTATATTTATAGAATAAGCTACTTATAGATAGCTAAGTTATTATACTAATAAAAAGAACTATTTTTTATATTAAAATACCTTTCTAAGTATACTTATAAGCTTTAAGCCTTAAGGGGAGCTATATTATAAGAAATATTTATAAGCAGAAACCTTAAAAAGTTTATATAAAATAAGAAGAGTATTTAAAAACCCGAAATACCGATATTATAGGATCTAATTTATTAAAATCCCTAAGATAAAATAATTTATAATAAAATTTATACTTTAGCTATACTTTAATAAGATAATAATCTAATTAAGCTGCCTATATTAAAGAATAAAACTAAAATATTATTTTAAATCTTATAATTTATAGCTGCTAATAATTAATTTAAATTAATTCCGGATATAGCTATCGATTTTACTATTAATAATAACTAAGATAATACTATATAAGGTACCGAAGATATTTTAATTTATATAACTATATAAGTATAAGTAAAGGAAGCTTAGGAAAGATACCGGGTTAAGTAGGATAGCTAATATATAAAAATCCCGATAAAGGCTTTATATAAAAAGAGGATATAGTTTAAAAGTTAAAATATATTTCCCTTTATTTTCTATTTCCTTATATTATTTTCTGCTTTTATTTAATTATAAGCTATATTTACTTTTTTTATTTAGTTTTAATATTTCTATACCGGTAATTTAAAAAAGAAAGAATATAAAAATAAAGCCTTTTATATTTTAAGGATATAGTATAGCGGTAAAAGTTAAATAACTATATTATTAATATATATTATAAGAAATATTTATATTAGCTAAATTGCTAAATCTTATAATATAATATATTTCTATTTAGAATTATTTTTATTATTTTAGAAAAGGAGAAAAGTAATATAGAATATTCTATTAAAACTTTTAACTTTTATTAATATTATACCTAATAAGAAGCAATTATTCTATATTTAATATCCCTTTCCCCTTTACCCTTATTTATAACTTTTTAGCTATCGGCTTTAATAATTTTAAAAGCTAGGTTTTATATTTTAACTTTCTTATATATAGTATCGATATTAAAAGGCTTATCTTTAATTATATTATTAATAAACTTATAATAACCTATATTTAAAGAATTATTTTTCTAAATAAAAAGGATAAGTTAGCTATATATATATAAGAGATAACTAAATATTTTATATTATATACTTTAGTAGTATTATCTCGGATATATATAAACTAATTATTATTTTTATAATTTAGGTTATAATTATAATCGAAATAAATATAATAAATATAATTAGTATATTTACCAGATTAAAAATTAAAATAGGAAATATATTTAAAAAAGGGCTAATTAATATAAATAACGGCGTTTTTATCCTAATAGCTAATATAGATATATATAGTATAGCGTTTAGCATAATAATTATAAGGATTAATATTATAATAGCTATAAAATATTATAATTAAGCTAAATAAGCGTTTAAAATAGCTAATTATATTAGTAATAAAGTTGCTATAAGGGCTAGTATTTATTTAATAAATAAAAGTACGCTTTTATAGTATATTTTTTTCGATATAATTATTAATAAAGTTAATAACGTTAATATAAGTATTTAAAGCGATTAATATATTACGGAATTTAGCTCGATTATCGATTACTTATATAATATAGGCTTTATTAATATAGCCTATTATAGAAAGGAAGTTAAGGAAACCGATAAGTTTATACTAGCTAATATTAACTTAAACCGCATTTTTTATTAAAATAGAAGGTTATCGATAAAACACTTAAGCTTATAAAAGGCTTACCTTTAATAATATAAGAGAGGATAATATATTTAGGAAAATAGCAGATATAATAAAGAATATTTATAAAATAAGAAGTTAAAGATAGATTTAATCTAAAAAAAGTTATTATAATATTAACTAGATTTAAGAATAAAAACTAAGTATAGTTAAAAGTAAGATTATAAAAAAAAAAGTTACTATTAAGAAGCTAAGATTAAAGAAGGTAATTAAGATTAAGGGAGGTAACTTAAGGTAATAACTAAAAAAGTTATTAACCTAATAATTTAAAAGTTTAAGTTTATTATAAGGGAAGCTATTTCCCCTTAAAACTGCTTATTTTAGGGATAAAAAGGTTTATTATAAATTAGCTAAATTTTTAAACCTTTTTCTTTTCCTTTATTATACCTACGCTTTAATTAAAATTAACAGTTAACCTATATAGAGTATTATAAGATAAAAAGTATTTTAACTTCCTAATTATTTAAAATAATAAGGTAAATTTTATATAAAGATTATTACTTTTTAACCTTTTATTATAAATATCTTAATATTTATATAATAAAGATTATCTTATTCTATATCTCTTTTTTATTATTATAACTTAATCCCGAAAGATATATACTCTTCCTAAACCTTTTAAAGTTTATATAGCAACCCTTAAAGATAGAAAGATTAAATAATAAGATAGCTTTACCTATAAACTTCTTAAAGTACGCTTTTAGGATATTAGTTTATTATAACCTATAAGTATTTAAAAAGATCTAGGTATTCCGTATAACTTATATAGAAGTATCGGTTAATAATAATATTATTAAGAAATAACCTCCTTTTTTTAATTCTAATTATCTTATAATAAGGAAAGCTTAAAGTATTATTAAAATTAACTTCCCGGGCTTAATATAAAAAACTTATTATAATAACCTGCTACTTTATTTAAAAGAATATTAGTTTTTTTTATATATTTATAATCTTAAAGGATACCTATATATAAAGAAATATCTTTTATTTTACCTTATCTTTATAGAGATATATTATTATACTTAATATTTCCGTAAGATAGTATAAATCTTTTAAGAAAAGGTTAAGTATTTATAAGAAAAGGTATTATAATTATTCTATATAAATAATTAAAACCTTATTAATAAGCAATATTAGTTCTTTATAGTTAAGAATCTTAATTTATATTAATACTTATTTACCTAGCTTAACCTTAAATATAGGAAGCTATAGTATATTAATTCTTAACCGATTAAATTAGCTATCCCGATTATTATAATTAAAGCTATAAGCTTAAAGATTATATATCTTACTATAAAAATAAAGTATATATACCCTATTAAGTGTATTAAATAAGTTTAGGTTATTTAAAAACTAGTAAAGGATAAGCTTAACAGGCTATTTATAATTAAGAATTTTTAAATATATATCTTAAAATTACCTAAATAAAATAAAGCGATATTATATAAATTAAAATTAATAAATTAGATAAAAGTAATATATTATTAGTTTTTAAGATAGGATTTAATTAACCTATATAATAATATACTTAATAGGTATATCTATATATACTTTTTTAAGTTAAGCTATTTATTTAGTTACCTTTAATAGCTATTAAAGCTATAGATATTATTTAAAAATTAAAAGTTATATTTAAACCCGATATACCCTTTTTCCTATAAGTTAAATACCGGCTTCCTATCTAATAATAAAGTATTATTCCCGGTAATATTAATTAAAATTAAATAATTATAGATAAAATAAGCCGAATTATTTTTAATAATTAATATATTCCGAATATTATATATCTTTATAACTAGCCGGATACCTACTTCTATCTTTTTATTAAGAGAGTTAAGTAAAGTAGAAAGTGTATTATAATTTACTAATTAGTTTAAAAAACTATTTATAATTATATAAGCTAGGAAGACTTAAAATCCTATAGCTTTAAGTAGTTTTAATAAAAGTACCCTATTTAATATAACCGAGATTAATATTAAGGTTTAAAAATAGATTATATAAGATATTTAAGCCAGAAATAGCCTTTCGGCTTAATATATAGCCTATATATCGATAAACCGTATATTATCTTAAGGGACTATATTAAGCAATAATGCTTTTAATACTCGGAGCTAAAGATAAAGGTTATAATAAAATATAGTTAATCTCTTTAAATATAATAATATTATAGGAAATAAAAGTTTTACCGGGCTTTTATAATAGTTATTATACTACCTTTTTATTAAAAGAAATACCTTATCCGGAATATTTTCTTAATTATTATTAAAATAACTATTATAGGGAATAAAGAATCCTTTTAATACTCCGCCTATATAATTAATAAAGTAATTATTATCTTAAGTATAATCTTAACTATTACCTATTATATAGGCGTAAGAAATACTATCTTTACTATAAGCTAATTTAGCTATTTAGCTTATATAGCTACCGGATAAACTATTTAAGCTATTATAAAGATACTTAATATCCGCTAAGTATATAGTAAATTATAAATAAAATCTAATAGATTATTTATAAAGGGCTATATACCTTACCCTAATATTGCCGCTTTTAACCTTACCTTATACTAGTTTATAAGCTTATAATAGTATAGATAAATATTATTAACCTATTTATAACCCTATATAGAGGGGGTTTATATTTAAAAAGGTTAAAAAATATAAAGAATAAGATATTAAATAAGCCCGGAAGCGTAATATTAAGGCCGGCTAATAAATAAAGATTAATTAGTAAAGAACTTAAGATAATAAATATAAGGAGAAATTTAAGAAATATATACGATAGATTTCGGGGATATTAAGTATAATCTTATAATTGCGTAGCGGTTAGCTTAACCTAATTAACCGGGTTTTTAAGTAATTTAACTTACTTATAGCCTTATTATAAAGAAGGTTATTTTTAGGCGTATAATAGATTATAATACTTTTAAGCGCGATTATTTATTTATATATTTTTAATTTAATTTAATTAGTCTTTTTCTTTAATAGCTTAACCTACTTACGGCTTTACTATTAGGGGAGGAATATTTTAGGGGTTAATAGTATACGCTATAACCCCTTAAGGTACTAATAGCTTAAATAGGTACCTCTGCCCCTATTTTATAATAGAAAATATTATTTCCCCTTTATTTTTTCTAAATACCCCTAAGATATAACGTTTTATTTTATTCTATAGCTTATTATAGCTATATTCTATATTTCGTTTAATCGAAGGAAGGACTTCTTTAAACCTAAAGGTAAGGTATTATTCTCGGCTTTAATATTAAATATTAATAATATTAAAATAAGGCTATTAGGGCCTAAAGTATTATTTATAGCTTTAACTGCTATTTATAAGATTGCTTTAAAGCTATAATAGCTTAATAGCTTAATAGAAAGAATTTTATATATTTAATAAAGAGGTTTATAATATCTTTTAACCTTTTCGATTAATTAATAGGCTTTTATAAGGATTTATTTATAGCTTATTCTTATTAATCTTACTTTATTATAAAATTTTATTAATATAAAATTTATTTTTATATTATAGAAAATTTATTTTAAAGGGCTAATATATATATTAATTTATATTTAGCGTAAAGCTTTTTATATATCCTTTATAAAAAAGGATATAAGGAAATAAGCTACTTAGAAAAAGGTTATTAAATTAATTATATATAAGATTAGCTTTAAATTTAAATAAATTATATTAATAATTAACTTATAATTAAAGTTATAATTATTCTTTAATATAAATTTAAACCTTTTAAATGCTAAATTATAAAATTAGTAATAATAATAGAATTTAATTATTATAATTAATATAAGTATATTGGGATTATAGCTTAAATCTTTTAAAAGCCGGGTTAATTAATTTATTAATAAGTAATTAAAATAGCGGTATAGCCGGTATAATTTAAGCTTAATAAAAAAAAAGCTAGCTTTTCGCTTTAAAAGAAAGAATTATAGGTAACCTTATTTATAAATTATTAAATATATTTTCTTATAGCTAAAATTATTATATTATATTATTTTATTAATAGTATTTTAAAAGAATATACCTAATCTATTTATATTTTATATATATAAAAGAAAAGGTATTAAGGCCTTAATTATATAAAATATAATTAGCTTAATTAATATTTTAATTATAATAATACTAATAAATATTAATTTAAAGCCTTTTTTAAATTTAATAAAGGCT